>UZAF01018599.1:0-31381 GCA_900617895.1 Haemonchus placei | reverse complement strand
TGTTTTGTATATTTTAGACACGGGTTTCCTTCAGTGGTCACATTGTATGTGATGGATATGGGGGTTCTAGCCCCAGCAATCGACGTGAGTTTATACTCCGATTTCTCAAGTCCAGCCTTTTTCTCTTATTGAATGTACATTTGTTTTTGCTAGAAAAGCATTATTTCAATTATCCGGCTAGAATAACTTGAACTCGCAATATTTCGGAAGACATATTCGCAATCTATTTCGATTTTTCCGGTATTTCGACTCTTCTTTCAGCTGCAAATAGCTGATGACGTTATTGAAGAAGTATCACAAACGGATGCTCGTACATCGTCATCTCCATACATTGAGGTCAGAACTGAAGTTGATGAAGAAGGACTTCAGCCTTTGCCACAAAGCTCATCGAATCAGCTGGTACGTGCGAGCCTTTGACGATATACCTGTTTATATATTTTTCTTTCTTTTTATTTTTTCAATGGGTGTCTATTTAGAATTACCTTGGTAATACTCTGAATCATCTAGTTGAGAGTTTCTTTTTTCAAACGTTCACAGTTTTCTTTTTGATATATGTTACGCATTCCGACCTGTCTTCTATTTATTTGTTTGCTGTCGTTATCAGATGGAATCACAGATAGTTGTTTACTTTTTCTTTGGCTCTGTACGACATGAAGAGTATTCATAGCAGATGACTAGTTCTGGTTTCTGTTTGCTTCGATAGGAATTTCGACCCTGCCTGTTTTTCTCAACCATGAAGATTGATTTTGGAACATGTCGGAAGCCTAAGGGGTTCAAAGGTAGCAAAATCTGACTTATTAGTGTTTCACCAAGGTGCTAGTCGTGTATCATAACATTGACGATGAAAAAACGGGCACGCAGTTCGACCTTGAACTAGGGTTGAAATTCTTGTAATATTTAGTTGTCTTGTGATTTTCATAGTCTGTTATATTCTAAAACCGAAGGAGTTTCCGAGGGCGAGCGTATTCCAAGTATTACACGTCCCAGGAATTTTTACGACCTAAATTTTGCAATGGCGCGATACTTTCTCGAGATGGGTAGCGTTATCATACGTCAAGATAAAGCTTTCTTGATATGGGATTTTGCTACCGAAGCAATAAAATGGGCTTGACGTTAGTGAAATTGGTTTTGAAAAACATCCTCCTAATTCTGATATGGTAAAGATTCGCAGTACGATTATCTGTTGTTCAGAGGGAACTGCCCATTATTACGACAGATCCTGTGATTTCTCTTTTCCCTAATATCTTTGGAACTGATTTTGTTAAAATATATTCCAAAAATAGATTCACATTATCGGATTTTTGTCGATATCTTTTTTGTTTTACAATGTTCCAAAGAAACTACAAAATCTAGTCTATACTTTGCTCTATTTTGCACTGATCTCGATAAGAGCAAAGCACATTTACGTAAGTGTTTACTCGCGACTATCAAAGGGCACCATTACGATAAAAACAGATGAAAAAGAAAGTACGTGCCTAGACAGGTGTGCATTGCAAGAGCGGTACTAGGCCAGGGAGAAGAGATGATGGAAGAGGTTCTATTTGAGAGATTTGGTAATTCCAGTGCTTGACAGCACACTAGCAATTGGTTGCATACTTTTGGATCATATGGGCCAACATCTCGTTGCATAACTCAGCGTTGGGACTCATCGAATGGTCGAGTCCCTCGAGTAAATAGACAAATAGAGTGTTCTGAACTGCTGTTGTTGCTTCATAATCAATTTTTTAAGACTTTTTTCCCGAAGTAACTGTTATTCAGTTCAGTTTCAGTTCACTCGTTGTTTTCTAATTGTTGTCGCATTTGTTATTGTGATTAACTTCAATATTACGTTCCAGAAGCTTTCGGTTGGTGGTGAAGACTCACCGGAAGAGGATGACGAGTACAATGATCTTAGACATAGCATTCATATGTGGCATCTCCATGGACCAGAAAGCGAAGAGGTGATTGACACGGGCGGTTTCTGCTACATCTATTAAATACTATTAGAAAAATTTCTCAGTAGCTTTGTCTACTACCTTCATAAGTTCTTGGTATGTAATTTTCGCTTTCAACGTCGAAGTTCGGATTTCTTAAAGCAGGAACATATCGCCTCATGCTGTATTATTGGCGTCGGCCGAAAGATAGTGGAGAATCTAGTTAGTTATGTCCCAAAGAGGAGTTAGCTGCTGAAAAAAAGACTTCTGGACTTTGTAGCTTTCACTATTGGTTGAATATTCACAAAAACAACTTTGGATGACTGTAACAGTCTCTTTAATGAACTGTTTCTTTGACTTGGTTCTATATTCTTGTCCCTTTACTATCTGATGTGTTACATTGAGAGCATGTCGTTATTATTCGAAGACTGAGACATTGGGAAATGATTGTTTGCTAAAAAGAATCTGGCACAAGTACATATGTTTTTCCGTTCCCTCAATGGTTCAGCCCTAGATTCGAGCAGGTTTCCCTAAGTGTATTGAATAGCGCTAACAATATTTTCTTCTGTACAACCTATCATTCCACAATGTGCGTATTCCTTTTCGCCATGGTGAAAAAAANAAAAAAACGGAAACCTATAGTGAAGGCCAGATAGTTTTCTTCCATAATTTAAGTATAGATACCTTTACCGATTTGATAACTTTCTTCGATGTGGAAATAGAGAAGTGGTAGATGGAGGAAGGTTCATGAGAGGTTCCTTCTTTTGCCTTTTGCTCAAAATTAATCAAAGCGTGAAGTGATCTTAACCGCTGAGGAAGGATCTCCTATCCTCAAAGTGAGAAAGTGAGAGCTTTCATGGAATGCTCCGTACGTCGTTTCCTTCATTTTCTCAATTTCAAGTTTTTTTCTCGTCTTCATTCCCCAATGTCCACTTGTGAATCACTTTTGCATCTGTAGCAAAGAAAAAAAAGGTGCAACGGCCAACTTTCTCGCACCCTCAATCTATCGGATGAGTACTCTTTCAGATGGAGAAGCTTTTTGAAGGAACGTTTTTTCTGATATCACTTTTTCCCCTGAATTTACTATGTCTAAGTTTTGATCTCAGCCGTTTTCATCTCGAAGGCTTATTTTTTGAGCCGCTATTTTATTCCATGATTTCGGCGATAAGGCTTTTCAAATTTGAAGGCAATTCTTGACTTAAACACTGTTTCATCCATGCTTTCAGTTTGTTGAAGAAGTTTTCTCTGAAAAAGGTCCGAAATCTCATAATGGCTACCTCTTTGGTGCAAAAATTGGTGAAGGGTCGTATGCAAAAGTGAAGGTAAGCAATGTTTCTGATTAAACAAGGAATCGATCGAGCTGTAGTGTTGCCATTTTTAGGAAGTCATTGACGAAACGACATTAGTACGACGCGCCGTGAAAATAATCAAGCACAATCGGTTACGGAAGATTCAGAATGGGCAGGAAAATGTGGAGCGAGAACTGCGGATTCTCAATAAAGTAAAGCATGAGAATGTCATCCGATTGATTGAGGTAACTCTTCACCAGATTTTTTTAGCAGTTTCTGAGATGCTAAGTTTCAAAAAGTTAAATCTCCTTTTTTCAATCCCTTGCTGTTGAGCCTGTTCCATCGTTGTGGCGTTGGCTTACAGTTCCCTTTTTTCTTTGATACTACACGTTGAAGTAAATCTTTGGTAAATACGATCTGCTAAACTCAAATATCAACATAGGTGTTTCGGCGAGAAAACAAGAACAAACTCTATGTGGTTATGGAATTCTGCATGGGCTCTGTACAACAACTTCTTGATACATCCTTTGAAAACAGGCTCTCTGACGCGGATACTCACCGGTATTTCGTCGATTTGATAAAGGGGTGAGTTCTTGGCACGCTCATTAGGA
Source organism: Haemonchus placei (assembly GCA_900617895.1). Taxonomy (NCBI): domain Eukaryota; kingdom Metazoa; phylum Nematoda; class Chromadorea; order Rhabditida; family Trichostrongylidae; genus Haemonchus; species Haemonchus placei. Next base: position 27,568 of record UZAF01018599.1, on the reverse strand, counting down.
GAATATCGAAAAGGTTTTGGAGGAGTTAATAAGAGGCAGTAAGAACGTTTTTCCGAGTGCTAGTGTTGGTGATGCCTGGCATTCTTTTGTGCTAAGCGTGAAGAGTAAACTTGGGGTTATTCACAGAGGAATATGTTGGAAATAGTTTGATAATGTTTTGTAGAAATGCTTTCAAGTAAGGAATATGCTATGCATTTTATGTAATTGATCGCTCCGATGACAAGTTTGTTTTTCCCTTCTTCAAATACTGTCTTGCAGCCTCGAATATCTCCACTCTGTTGGAATTGTTCACAAGGATATCAAACCGGCTAATCTCTTAGTATCGTTAGATTACACACTAAAGATATCCGATTTTGGAGTTGCTGAGGAGTTGTCATTATACCAGGTAGGATTTATGTCATTATTCTAGGTATAAATTATCGTTTCTTCGTTGCGTCACTGCTTTATACGAACGATTTCTTGTACGAGATGCATGACGCAAAGTAGCATGGCTTATTATTTTATGCCAAAACTTTTCCTTTTTGCAAGTTTTCCACTCTCTTATTAGTTAGAGTTAGATTGTTTTGATGGTCGTCTCAGTGTAGTGTTCCATAACCTCTCTGGTTTAAACAAACTCAAGAAGATAAAACTTCCGAAAATATCTTCACGACATTTATGTGGTACAATCTTTTTCGTGGCGCTCGTACTTGGGTTTACCCTAGGTAATCGGTGCTTCTTCGTAATTGGTGATCTAAAGATCGCTACAAGCCCTCTCATTAGCTTTAATTTGATACTGAAGTTTGAAATGTGCAACCGATAAGGAGTGTTGGCACTACACGGTAGGCTAAACGGTTTGGTTTGCAAGGCTTTTTAGGAGAGTTAGCAGTGAACTGCGGAGTGGTCAAAAATTCGAAAATCCCAAAATATCATGAGTTTGACAGTGTTTTGACGAAATTTTTAAAGCGTTTACTTTTCCAAGTTTATTATTTTCAAGATTAATTTTTATAACTTCAGAAAGACGATTTATGTCAAGTAGTACAAGGCACTCCCAAATTCCAAGCTCCCGAGCTGGTTTCGGGAAATACCGAATGTTATAGGTAGGTGCTGTTATCTGAATGACAGTGTTGTTATCATTTATGTGACTTTTATAATGCTAGTTTGTTCAGCGGTTTTGCGTCGGATTTATGGTCCTGTGGTGTTACACTGTACAATATGATCTCAGGGTTGTACCCTTTTGAAGGAGCGGTAAGTATTATGGCCAGCGCTTATCAGAAGCTACGATTCTATGAGATTAATACTATTTTCATAGGTGATTATGCGGCTTTTCGACAACATCGCTCACGCCGAGTTAGTGATGCCAACGAACGTGGAACTTAATAAAGATTTAGTGGTGTGAGTTTTTTTTTTGACTTTATTGTTGGTTACGATGTGGATCATTCCATCTTCTCTGGTGTGATTTTCCCTTCTTTCCTTCAATTTTGGGTGGGCTGACCTCAATGAGGATCAGGCCAGGGAATGCTGCTCTTACCTCATCATTACACACTACTTGTTTTTGTTGTCTGAGAAATTTCCTTTTTTTCTCTGTTTCGACATTTGCTATGAGAGAAATTTATACTGTTATGAGTTCTGTTTCGAAAGCGCTGTTCCAGCAGGTCCCTATAATTTTTTGCCCACTTATCTAACAAGGAAGCTTTGTCGGCATCGCGGTCCCACTTGATTTTGTTAGGGCTAGAGATCCTGTCCTTTTGCGGATTTTCGTCTCCGGTTTGTTACTAGAAGAACGGCCCTCATCCTGCCTCTCTTCTTATTTATCTCTGTTGCACTCAGTTTCTCTCTTCATCGACTCTCGTGTTTTTCCTCAGACCATCTGTTTGTTCCTTTTCTCCTTTGATTTCTCCTTGTAGCTGCCCTTTTTGAAAGTGAGACCGGCTATCCCACCCAACAGCTGCACTGCATCTACTACCCATATTAGAAACCCTGAAAAGAGTACCTTGAAATATGGCACTCGTTTTTCTTAACTTTTCACTCGGAAACAGAGTAACATCTCCAGCACATTCAAAAACCAGGTTTATAGGTTCAAATGAAAAGGTGAAAAGTATCGAACTTGAAAATTGAAAAGATTAGTTCATAAAGCCGCACACCATGTGCTTTCGGCATCGATACCTTGGCAGAATAATTTTGTTTTACCTTTTTTTCCACAAAGTTTTGGAGACTACGTTTCACCTAACGTGCAGTTTGCGTGTAGGGCTTCAAGAAAAGGAAGATCATTCCGTTTCATAATAATGCAGTATGGTAATAGAGACTGGGAATGAAGTATCACTCAGAATATCGTTTTGTGCCAGTCATTTTGAAAGATCTGATCTGAACTTGACAGGAACAACAGCCGGCTCCTTTCACGACTATGATCAGTGCGAGCAATATGAATTGCCATATATTACCACCAAGTATCACTTGGCTGTTTTTTGTTCTCAAACTGATCGGAAACAGCAATCATCTAACTATTTTTGTGCAGAAAATGTCAATTTTGGTTGAGGAAACGGTGCTGTTGTCCTGCTTTTTGTCAATCACTGAAAGGGCAGTGGGTTTGGATTATGCTGGATCACCCTTTGTAATTACAGTGAGATCATGCCCTCTTCTATGTCTAGAATGTAAATATGTTGACTTAGCTATTAGTAGGAAAAGTCATTACCTGGTAGGCATTGGCGTGATCTCTTTGTACTTGTGTTGATTACTTGCATCCTTATTCGATTTCTCAGCATCGCAGGCAGAGTAGGGATTGCTGCTCTTGTGAAGGTTCCGGGCTGAGATTTTCGCCCCCATGCGTGTTTGTTTGTGGAGTAATAGGTTTTGTAAGAGGGGAGTTTTGTCTTGGGGTGAAGGAAGTGAATTTTCTACTTTTCCCCAACACGTTTACTGTGAGCTGTTTTATGTCACTTGCACACTCAAGGTAAGCTGTGGAACTGTTGGAAGAGGTCAGAAAGAACTCAAAGCAAACAGTTTATTCGGCCTGAGCATTCGATCGTCTAGTACTTGTTATGGTTGACTCGAAAGTTCTTTCTCTTGAAGAAAGTGGTTCTATTTACATTATTTCCTTATTTGTAGATCTCGTTTTTTTCCAGGTTGTTGAAAGGTTTGCTCACCAAAGACGCAAAGAAACGGTACACGATCGAATGTGTGAAGCACAATCCATGGCATGCTCGATCTCGTTCAAAAGTAAGTACTGACAGATTGTTTGACCGGAGTGATAGTTATTAAATGAGTTTTTCTTATATTTGAATGAGAAGGAAGTAAATGTTGCAACTTTTTTTCATAAATAGTTTGAAGTTGGATTCATCTTCTTTTTCTTCCTGGGCCCCAGTCCCACATGGAAGTGAACCATGTTGGAGCGGGCTGTCCCGTTAGTATGTCTTCTCAGAAACTGTTTTTGAGCCCACTGAATGGATATAATGCTGTATTCCTTGTCTTCGATTGTGATTGGGCTCAATATTCTACAGTCATTGGAGCTTTCAAAGATAGACAATGATAAGTGATTACTAGTTCCGTGAGGATTAGAGAATAGTACCAAAAGTTGGAGAAACGTTCCCGAGATCGTCTGTAATCCGCTGTCACATCACTGGATGAACACTTCCAACTGGTAACATTCCTGCATTTTTGGGGACAAAACTCGTGTTTTGGGCAAAAATTCAACAGAGGTTGTATTTTGATGAGGATGATCCTTTCAGTTTGTGGAGCGTTCTGGCTTCTCGTCGACTTCCATTTCAAATAAGAGTGGTGTTTCCTTTCATCCTGATTTTGTTGATTTAAAGAGTTCGCATTGTGAAAGCTCAGTTGAATTCTTACTCTTCAGCTCTGTCGCTTTTACTGTTCGCTTGACAATTTTTGGAGCAATTCAAAAATATCACGTCTAATATAAGTCGTTTTCAAAGAATTAATTGGAACTGTACCCATTTTGTTTCATCTCTTCGATAAGTACCTTTTTTTTGAATATTTCCAATTTAAAATATGATTGTTTTGAATGCGGAACGAGATGTATAAGGCGTTGAGATTATGGTGACAATTCCAGGCACCCTCTACCAGCGAGACATCCAAACGAGGCTCCGTACAACGTCCGCTCACTGTTTACCCAGCCCTGGAACAGCGATTTGGACGGGTACCTTCAGATCGAATTATGACGGAGGTTGAATTAGAAGGTGGGTGGTAGAATCAATTATAATTTCCAAAGAATAACCTAAAAACTTAATTGATTTTCTTTTGTTATTTACTTAACCCCGATATATGTCGGGGTAGAGAGGTATCCAATGAAGGAGCCGCTCATTGTAATAGGGTCTATCGACGAATTGAAACGCTCTTCGCAGACTGAGTCCCTACACAGGAGGTCTGCATGTCAACATATTACTATTGATATAAAGCCCCTAATGAATATAGTAAATTTGCTCTCGAAAGCCCACGGTGATGTATTTTGGCCTCATTGATACGACTTTGAAAAGTAATTTTTGGTTAGGCTCTAATTTCTCTGAAAAACCTAGTGTTAATGATCTGTATGCCATTCCCTCTATGAGGGGTAGGAAAGGTCCGTCGTTCGAACTAAAGACAGAGTAACATAACTGAAAGTAAGACTCGGAAGTATTTGTTGACATAACTTTTTGCACTGAGGGCCTTCCAGTATGTATGTAGTTCTTTTGAAAGCATTCAATGAAAGCAATCTCATGTTTATGTTTATTCTAATATTTATGTTTTTTACTTTATCGGTTACAGTAATGCAAGAAAATAACCTTACAAGCTGATTCAAGAAAAACATCGTTTTCGTCATAATTCGATAAGTAAACATCCGCAAGGTAATATACCTGATAATATAGGATCTGAGTGGAATAATCAAGAAAAGGACCCTACTACTAATAATAATAATGTTTATGAAACAGGGGGACCACCATATGGAGGTCGCTTAGTTTCTGTTCACAGAGGAAAAATTTCGACTTGGAGCTAACACGTCCTCGTCCATGATGGTATTAGATCTCTTCAACAATCCAGGTCTGAAAAAAAGTTTTTTTTTGTCTCACTGCTTTCATATTCTAACCTCTTGTGACAGAGTGATTCTTTCGGGTTTGATTAGGGCTTTCCAGGGAGCGTCTTAGTTATGTTTCATAGGGGTTTTTTGAATAAATTTTCGGCGTATTCAATGAACTGCGTGGTTCTATTGATGTACTATCTCCTTCACCATATTTAGAACAAGCCCAGTAGCATTCTTTAAATCTGAGAGAGATGAAAAGCTTAGTGGACTTGGGCAAAATTCCTTCTGGGATTTGACTCTAGCTTGAGGAGTATTCTGTGAGGACTACTTGTCTCTCCCCAAACTCATCCTCAGAGTACTGTAAAAGGAGTTCGTAGGTTAAAGTATAGCGACTGCAGCAGACTTTTAACAGTCTGGGATAAGAAATCGGATAAGTCCCGAGTTTGATGTGGCATGGAAGCTCTCTAACGTTCGTTGTGGTGGTCGGAAGCCAATGAAAAGCGGAAAGCATTACTGCATTAGTCTTCTGCACTTTTCCAACTCATTTCCCTTGCATGGAGTTATTTTTCCTTGCTTGCTCTTGGCCCGAAGAAGCGTGAGCAGTCCTATTTTGGGCTCACATTTGGCTTTTTTTACTTGATGACGTAATATATGCGTCCAACAATCTATTCGTCTTTCAATGTTTGCAATACGTTCGTTGCTTGCGTGATGTGATGTTTTTATAAACGAAAATCCATTCGTATGGAAATACAAAGCGGATCATGAACCAGATTTCCTCGCACTAATTGGAATCCATTATTTAACAATTTTTTGTATCTTGTTGGAAAGCTAGTTTCAAAGTGATTACCCTTATGTCCTGGATGTGGTGGCGCCAAGAAAAAAGGATCTGGATAGGTGTTGGCACCGGATGGATTAGTACCTCCTATAATTATCGATACTATACTATCTTCCTGCATCTTGTTAAATGTTACTTGGTTTATTTCGACTAATTTTTTATTCGATCCTGAAAATCACTTTTTCTAATCCGTTCATTATCTCTGAACAGTTCATTGTCTTCATTTCTACAGTGCAAGACGGACCTTACTTCGCCCATTGAAAGTGGTCGTTATGAATTGGGTTTTGAGTTACTTTTGAAGAAATACTACCAAGTTGTAGTGATAGAGTATGGTACTGCTAAACTGTTTAATAAATCTAAGTTATGATTTTGATCCCTATCTAAGAATTTTGGGTTGAATTTCATTTCCTCCGTTTTACCCGATGGTAGTTTCCAGTGACCATCCAATACTTTGCCGAAAATTGGGCCTAATGTTTTGTCATTTGTTATAGAGATCTTTTCCTGGTGGCTAAAACTATTGGTAATGGGTAGTAGTAAGATAGACGCCCATTAATTCAGATGGGTCTGGTCGACCTCCTTTGGCGCCACGCTGATGTGTTCCAGAAGTAGGAGGTTTTGGGTGAGTGACATCTAACAACGACAGGAATTACTAGGCTAAAAATTAGGTTAGAGCGGGGATTCATAGTTTTATGTCGTTACTTCCATCAAATCGAGATCTCCCCGTTTAGCTCTACAGTAACCTGAGTAAGTCGGTGGGTAACTAGGTGAGTATTCAGGTCGGGCCTGTGGTATAATTAATTTTTCTTTTTTTGTTTGCCTTTCTCAGAATTGGATTTTATTTGCCATACCTTTGGATTCGAAATTTTTAAGGCTTTTAAATAATATTTCTTGGCCAACAATCAACTACAAATTTGTGCCCTTTTTTTAGATGGTAATTTTGGTACACAATAAATTAGTTGTAATATTTTTTTATGAAGAGTTATTCAGAAAAGTTGAAAAACAAGATTGAAAATGTTTAAAAAAAATTTGTCTTTTTTTCAGAAACGGTGTTTGTACGTCAGCATCACAGTAGCGGTCCGAGTACAACGCATGCATCTGTGATACTTCCACCCGATCGTGGACTATCAGGTTCGGATCCTGGCATCGTCCCTCTAGAACGACGGATTGATATTACCCCTCGAGACGCCCGGCCAATGCCGTCACAATCGCACCCGACGCAACGTCCTCCCCGCAAAAATCGCAGTTTGCTCAGTTGCATACTTCCGAATCGCTCGCCGTGATGTTTTTTTTTATTGATTTCTCTATTGATTAATGGTGACTAGTGATGTAAGCTGGTTTTATTGTGTTGCGCTCATAATGATGTATTGATTAGGCCTGTTTGTGGGAGGTATTAGAGGTTTACGGAGGTCCCCGGCCAGACAGTGTAATGAGGACAATGGAGAGTAAGGTGGAGAGTCGAGGTAGTGCTTCTGGCAGATATGAATAGCCCAGCCTCGAAGCTAATAATTCAGGTTCTCGGCGGGTTTTCCCTTAAAAACCTGTGCCATAGCCCTGGTGAAGAAATGCCCCCGTGAGCTGCGCTGTAAAGCTTTTTGAATTTCAGCCGAAGTGGTTTTGCAATAAGTGGCTCTTGCCCACGCTCCCCTTCACTAAAGGTGCTTAAGAGGTCTCTGAGTAGGACCATTTCGCATCAATCAATACCGTATTACTTAGCACTAGCTATGAAGCACCGACTTACATCTCAGGAATAAGGGGATATCAAAGGTTTTACCATTTCAGGGATCAATTTTAAAAATGATGGCTGACCAGTTGGGGATCTGTCTAAAAAAGAATGATTTTTGCTGTCTGGGTGTTCACAATTTCGTAGGTGAGCATTCTAGGAGATGTCCAAAATGGGACATCTCCAAAGTGGGCACAATCTCTTCCATCCGGGATAGGCGGCTGATGAAATTTGAGGACGAACTGCATGATAGTTCTTCCGTTCTTGGACTGTCAGGAGGCACTTTGATCAGTTCCTCAGTGCAACCCAAATTTCCTCCTTTCCCTTAATTCTGGACTTTATAGGCCTCCTTTCTGGGTCTATATAATTGAGATGTCATTCGTTATTAGTGGCCGATGACATTATCATGGGGGAGCGCTCTTATCGCCGCGCTACTACTTATTGTGACGATCCGTCACCACAATAAGTCGTAGGGGTGCGGCCGTTCGGTCGGCGGCGGTCACTTAATCCGCGAAGACGGTGAGACGATGGCGGTGTGCAACAACCAGTCGGTCGTCGCTGTATTCGCTTTGCCGAATCGCCACCTGTTCGCTCTCACCCTCGTCCTCCATCGACCTACTATTTCAATGGGATTTCTCCGCCCTACTCCTCGATCATGGCGCTATTTCCAGTGATCCCTTTGCTACCTCAGTCGCCAAGGCATCCGTCGCCTGACCCCCTTGCTAGCCATCAACACCGCTGATCTTTATCGCAGTTCTTCTACCCATCTCTCTCTCCGCTCCAATTTACTACCGTTTAGCCGTGACAGTAATACCGTATACCTCTCATGCTGAACTCGCTCCCATGGGGCTTTTCTATACATCATTGAGCGAACAAAAAAGTGCCAAATGGTAGGATCTACTGTAGTGTGTCATATATTGAGTTCTATATGTGTAACATGGTTTTAGGCTCTTCAGTAACCCTCTAATATTGTAATTGTTTTATTGCAGTCCTTTTTAGCCCTAAATAATTAGATTTAAAATTATTCGGGAAATAGCCATCGTGTTCGCAAAACATGACAGTTGTCGTATGCTAACGCTGCAGCCTCTATAATCGTCTATTTAATCAAACCAACCAGGTAATCAGCCTCATCGGTCAGCTATTATGTGTACAGGTGAAAAACTATATTAAATCTATATTTTATTATATATGGTAGCGTTTTACTGTGCTAGTAGTGATGTAGTTTTGTTTTATCGCTTTCTATTATTCAAAAATATATTTACGCCTGTTGAGTTATATTGAAGAGTCTACGCGATCCATTTTTATATACGTATAGCCTTTGAAATTGTTGTTTAAGCCATGTGTTTTAGAGAACTCCATGTATGGTCCTTAATTAGACCACGTAGTAATTGTATTGTTAGACACTGAATGTTTCTGTGGTTGAGATTTCTGCAAAGTTGTGAAAAGAGGGGAGCAGGTGGTGGCCATCTAACCATACATAATTCCTAACCACGCTCTAACCATGGAAACAGCCGGGTGTTCAGAATACATTAACACAGTGGTTTTCCTTGATGGGTGGGAAAAATTCCAGGGAAAAAGAAATGTTTGACTTATTCATAGTACATTAGGCGATAGGTGAAGCTTTCGACTAGATAGAACCTCATCAATCTTACTTTTTCTGATTTGAGCGACCAATCATAATGGCAACCAGATCCGTCAAAGTTTGATGTGTATATAGTTCGCTGAAAGAGAAAAAAACCGCCGGCTGCTCTGAATCGCGGCGGCGGCGGCGGCGGCTCCTTATGGCGCCCATCACCTACGCCAGCTCCGCCCCGTAATGTGGTGTGTGTGACGTGCGGTGAGACGGGCCACATCCGCCATCCCATCCCATCNNTTATCGAGTAAAGTAAATTGTATATGAAAGGAACCGTGTAATGACCTCGTTCTGAACCGATCAACTCTTCTTTTTTTGAAACTTTATGTCGCCGTCGTTTGTAAAGTGTATTATACGACATCGCATATATGTGTATGTATATTTTTATTCGTCTTTTTTCCTTATAATACCGTATTATTGCCGGTTCTTTTTCGTCGTTTATTGGCCGATCGGATATGTGCGTGTTTGAGTGTTTAAAGAATATGAAAAAGAAATCGCTCTCAACCAGTTATGTTTGAAATGTGTTTCGATTACTAACCGGTAACGGCCCGTATACTTCTTGCACTTTTATGTTGAGGCTCGTATTACACTTGCATCTCCCTAGTGGGATTAGCCTGAGGACAGGAAACATGATACTTTAGCCCAAGAAAATCTGCAAAAGTAAAAACACTGATTGAATATCTTGATTGACTCTTAAGTTGGAGACGAATACGCTTCCAAAAGTCTCTAAAATCATCGATAAATTCCGATGCATGGCGTACTCTGAGTGGACCACGGACCACTGGTCACTTTGTCTCTTGATTATATTTTTTGGGTTTGCGTTGTGTCTTGACACAGAAGGAAGCGATCCTGAAGGCAGCTTTCTACCGCCATCAAAATTGGGGGTAGGAATCCGATTCCTACAGTGGCCTTGCTGTGAAATAAAATGCAATCGATGCGAGACTTTACGGATCACATGTATGATTTTACGGAACAGTTTCATCCCGTTACGGACATCCTAACTCCGTCACCCCTTCACGCAGAACTCGTCGATGAGGTATCCGATAGATCCATGCGCTGGTCTTAACAGGCCTTCATGGCAGGAGCCACAGAAAGAACACGACAAACTGGGGATGGTGTTTTTCTTTTTTTCATACCTCTTTATTGTGTAAACGTCTGAAGATAACCTTAACTCCGGTCAGTTTGCTTTAGCTTCGGAAAGGTTCTCTCCTTATAGTTCTATGATGTAGTCGTGGACTAATTTCACCTGGTAATTCATTTAGGGTCTTGTCTCGTGGAGTGGTCACGAACTTCTGGTGAAAATGGAGTTGAGGGGGATATCCCATGATGTTCTGTGTCTCTAACGCAGATGCTTGAGCCATAGGAGGATCAAGTACCGATTTTATGGGCTGTAGTGATGCTTCATGTTAGAGAGAAGCACCAGGCTGGATGAAATGCTGACTACCTGCCAGCCAATACGATTTTATCCCATGCGGAGCGTCTGGAGAAGGGACACGAAAACGTGAGGTCCTCTCCACCTGAGTTTTCACGGGAATTTCGTTTCCTTCTTGAGAGTTATAGTTCAGTACAGTCCAACTTTTGTTGCAGCATTTTTTAAAAACCGACTATCTTCGACTTTTGTCGTCTTTGGTTGCGATACGTACTGAAGAACTCTCGGTTGAGACCTAGAAAACTCAACCTTGAAAATGTTTTTTGGTCGATGGAAGAAATGTTGTCGTCTTTTTGAATTATTGCGTACGAATTCCTTTTGCGATGATCGTTTATGGGCCGATGCACCATGAGAAAAAGGGATACATTCCAAAAAGAGCCAGCTAATGTATCGCTGTAAAAAGTGTTCATCGAGTCGTTTTACAGCAGTAATTAGTCGAAAAGGGTTCGATGCGAGTTGAATTGACCTGAGGGTCGAGATATAATAATGGTATAATATAATATATAGTTTAATGTTTTCCTTCACTTGTCAGAATGAATTTTTGGTTTACAAAGGCAGTATTAGCAGAAACTCGGTAACAGGTGGCACCGTCGTGCACACGATCTGGATATGGGGCAGCTGGGTCGTCGAAAGGGTCATGAGGTACCTTTTCGTAGCTTTTTCGAAATTTCCGTTTTTTCTATTATTTGATTTCCTTTCTGTTTTGTACGATACTTTCGACACCCTCCCGAAAGCTGTACATTCCCACGACGGCGGTCACAGTCGCTGAAAAACAGGGTAAGGTGCTGATTTACGGCCCATTCAGAATCTGAAATGAATTCTTGGCTTGTTGCCAAACATACTCAAGTAAACCCAGCGTAAACACACAAACGTTGACATTGTGGATACTCACTCCTCAATTACTCGGAAGGCTGGCAGGGCCTGTCGACAAATATTTTGTGTTTGGGGTGTGATGTGGGCAGAAGCGAACACCATCTTTTTTGTAATCGATTATTGAAAGTTTCTGGATGATGAATCCTTTCAAACAATTCGTTAGTTTTTTATTATTATTTCAGTTACCGAGTCTGAAATTCCCTTATGTTTTTTTGTTTAATTCTGAATTGGAGTTCGAGAGGACCGTACTTTGGAAATTTGGCATTTCGAAGAGACCAAACAAGAATATCTCCTACAGGGTTAGTTGCTTTTTAGTTTTCTCCCAGAGGCGAGCCCAATCTTTCCTACACCCACTCTTTTTTCAGCATTGAGCCACCGGGAGGGGAATAAGTTTCAAGCCCTTTTCCTCCCGATTAAGAATATATACAATTACAACGTTTTTCTTGAGTTAATGAGGTGGAGCTAAGTATCTGGGCAACCTTTCTTGTTTTCTTGAAGTTAACCATCTTTTTTCAACGTGGGGTCAACTTGGACCGAAATCACTCGTCTTGACTAACACGTGCACGAAATTTCATGCACATGTGTTAGCATGACATTTTTCCAGAGCGCTGACATCATAAACTCCATCACACAGTGTGAAGTCGGTCTCCATACGTTTAGGGGAAACTTCCCCTTCGTAGAAGTACAAAAGTAACCTCCAAACTTGTCTATTCTGCCTCCCACTTTAAATATGCTATAGGATCTTCGAGAATTGATCGATTCGCTCATTTTTTGTTCTTCATCGAAGCACGGGCCGTCGGCCACCGATTGACGGAACTCGAGCATAAAATCTATTACAATAGGATTTGCTTTCACTTTGATACACAGATGTGTTTTGATTTTCGATGATCCAGCTCCAGCCTACAAACCTTCCTTTGACACGTAGGTGGTATGAAGGCTATTTTGTGACGCTTTTTTGTAACCTCTGGGACGTTTACTCGGGAAGAAGAAAAGATAAGAAAAAAATTATCTGACGCCCACTAATCCTATTGTGGGATGCGCGCCAGATTCCGCTCTCACCTGCAATCTTCATGACATTTGGAGCATACCTAATTTGCAGAGTCCAACCCTTTTTATCCTTTCTGACAGTTTTACAGCAATCATTTGACTCAGGCGTTGAAGTGCCTGATGTTAGGTATGATTTTGAACTTTATTCTTGTAATCACAGATGCCGTCCCGCTCTTTTGCCATTATTCCTCATTCTAAATTTTATAGCTTAGTTATGATTCGTTGTGCTTACCAGTGGCAGTGGCAGGTACGTCAAACAAGTTACTATTTATTTGGTCCTTCAGCTCTTGGAAAGCCCGATAGTTTGATTTCACGAGTGCCGCAGAAATTTGAGAAATCGTATCACTTGTGTTCTTGAAGTGAAATAGGAGATGGCGAGGTGAGAGCTATGTTTTTTTGACATCAGTGCGTTTGCTCGGGTATTATTTTTCTGGCGCGAATTTCAAAGTTCATATTTTCTTATCGGTCACCTTGTTCGAGTCGGCCTCGTTCAGTCGTTTAATTACTTCGCGATACTTGACGGCCTTCTACTTGTTTTAGAATAGCGATGACACTTTCTGAACTGCGTTTAATTACCCCGCTTGATTTATACGGACGCGGCGGACGCGGATATTTTCATCTTAAAATGGCGACTTACTTGAGAATGTACGAACTTTTACAATATCATTTTTATGGTCTTCTTGAAGGTCCTATTAGGCATTTGAATGTGTTTCTTTAGTTTTGAATTTGACTTTGTACGTTTTTTCATACTTTTTCCATACGAGAACTCAGAGTAGGGGTATAGATCTGCAGGGTCAAGTTGTTGAATAAGTTTTCTGTTCAATATTTTTGTCCTACATAAAATTCTCGAGTTTTGGCGCAAAATAATCCAGTGAAAAATTAAAGAAGTTACCTGAGAGATCTGAACCTTTCCGGAAATTTATGTTATCCTCATTCTCCTACGCCTTGTCTGGTGCTCTATGGGTAAACCCGGAAATCTTTTTCCAATTTTACTGGAGTTCTTGGTATCTTTAGAGTAATCAATTTCAAGTATGCCCAGTATAGCGCGAAACAGACGGTTCGGCGTGTTTCAGCCACTGAAGTTAGTGATACTTTGGTAAGATCATTAGTGGTAATGTACGTTCTACGTCTATTATCGTAGGTAGATATCTTAGGGTGGCATTTAAGTAATATATCGACGGCTATTTGCGCCTGGTCGGCTCGATGCATGTCGAATTGTCGTCACACTTATCTGATACAAAATGATGGATTGGCACCGTCTACTACTTTGCGAAAGTTTGGTTACTTCCCTTCTCTCCAGTGGAGTTAAACAGTAGGGGCTCAAATATAGCCCCTGTCTTTCTTCTTTTGGTAGAAGCTTGAAAAGGGGATGGAGACCTTGCTCTATTGCTTCTCTTAATCAGACTGTTCTACTGATTATGTTTAGGATCACCTTGACTGTAATGGTTCTCCTTTGGGGCAGATCTCAAGTCACTCGAGGTGTCAAAAATAGAGCTATGCAGTCGGCCTTCATTAGCAATATCTGGGTCATCTGTAGCATTGGGATGTTTTCAACAGCATTAAAAACAGGTTCTAACTACTTTTTGAAAGTGGGTCAATGAAATATGGGTTATTACCAGGCGCTATTGTGCAGTGTCTGCTTTTGCAGCTGCCAGACATCGTTTTCAGCCGTCTTGCCTGATTCGTTTAGGAGACATGGGAAGTGGGGGTCGGGAGCTCTGTTTAAAAAAGTTGTTTTGACTTTTCAAATATAATCAGCTGATTTCCTTGGGGAATTATGTTGGTTGATGAAGTGGATTATGAAGTTTTTATCGATTGTACTTTCGCCTACTACGAAGTTGTTTCGGGGATTCTTATATGATATCACTTCATATCACAAATAATGTACGAGGATTCCAAATGACGAGATGCACTTTTTTTAAATTTGAGCATGCAGTATCTAGGACTTGTTTCTATTTATCTTTTGGATTCAGCTAACCGGGAGTTTAGAGCGACCTTGTTGGGTTGCACCGGTTTCTTAGGACGAGTTTCGTCTTTCAGGTTCGGTTTCAACCTTGGGATTTTCGAAACTCACTGTTTATAATGTAGTCTGCGATGTAGCTCCCGCGCTGGCAGAAGTATTCCTGGATAGCAGAGGCTGAGTTGGATATCAAATTCCATTTTTATCGCATTATTGTATTTTCAAAACTATTTGACTTCATTGAAGTTGCAAAGCGAAATGTTTTGAGCAATCCTCCTTTCAATTCTGTAGGCCATAGTATTCGAGAAGATTGCCATAAAGTTGACATAGACTCTCCAGAATTTGCAAAGGACAAATGCCTATCTATAAAATCCAGGGGTGGGACCATTAATTTTGGATCTGAGAACAGGTTAGTGCAAATTCTGGGATACATGGTGGTCTTTGATGGGCGTTTAACTGGTGGCGCACTTCTCCATCTCATCTATTCTGTCTAGGCAGCCCAGTTTTTTTTTTGAAAGTCTTCTGTAAAGAGAAGAAATACCACAGACACTCCCTCGAAGCGTCATCACTTGTGATCGTCCTGTCTAGTGTCGACAAACTGTCGGTGTCTGTAATCCAAGCAGGGCTCTTTAATTACATTCAAGAGGAATAATGACAGCAAGGTGTCATTTGTTGATTCTGTTCCCTTTCTGTTCTGATGTAAGTACCGCAAAATTCCATAGATAAGAGCGGCTCAATTTTCGAATTCCTACATCGACTCTGATGACCAAATTAGGGTCCCCTGTCTGAGGAACATTCATTGCTGTATGGCTATAAACGATGAAGACGGTGAAAGAATTGACCCTTTTCTATGGAAGTTTTGGGTGCTTTTGCCTTCAACGAGTGTTCATTAAATATGACTAATGACCGGTCATTAAGATTCGACATGTTTTTCTGAAAGCGCTACTGAATTGCATCGAGTCTGCTCGGGATGTCTTCTGACTTTTTGATTTTCATGTTCATTTATGCAATCTATTGATTGGGCTGTTTTAGGTGATACGACTGAAGGTTTTTATTCGAATTAACTAAAAAGATGTAGTCTTCTTACCAATCAGTCATGTTTCTGGGCTGAGTCGTTGCAATCGGCTTCCATTCAGAATCGTAAGGTGTTTTGAATGCCATAAAGTCTATACAATGGCTTGCGGTGGCCATCCGGCAATGCTTTTACACTCTCAGACGGGTTGGTAGCGATTCACCGGCCTCGTAGGTGTGGGAGGCTTGGTTGTCTTTGTCCTTATATCCTTGGCGAGTTGATCTGAACGTGAGAAAGGATCTCCGGACCATGCGTTTGTGATGGTGCGCCACTTGCCACCACATCACATGAACCCATTTGGAAGATATGATTGCAGTTTGGATATGAAAAAGGTATTAAAGTTCTAATGGGTATGTTAAAGGGAGGAGCTTATCCTGGGAGGTATTATGCGTCATCTAGAACATTTCTACAAGGAGGGCTGAGGGAACGGAGAGGTTTCCTGAAAGGCAGGTTGTTGTCAACAATTTCATTGCTGCCCCACGTCGAAGGCGTAGCAATGGAGATCGAATTGTGTTGACATTTCTGCCGAACATGTTTGTTAGGCGAACCTTTTATTCGTTTCTCCCTACGCTTCGATTTTTTCGTCTTCAGAGGCCAAAGATCCCCCAGAGTTGGCTCAGAGCTTCGGTTGACGTCTTTCCCGGTAGTATTAGTTTGGGGTATAGCCAAGTCAAGGGCATCCATTATGGTTATGGCCAAGCTAAGGGCATGCATAATGGTTCCGCCTGACTGGTTTATTTGACAGAGTAAGTCAACACCGTTAATCCGAGTTGCTGTACTCAGACCCATTGTCCCTCTAGTACCAATGGAGCAGCCAGGGCGGCTACCGATCTGGGAGTACAGCAGGTTCGGATTACGGTAGGTATAATTGAGTGTATGTGATTTATTTGCGGCAAATGCGTATTCAGAGCAGGCAGAGCAGAGCAGCTGTGTGTGCGTAGCATTACTCATTGTCCAGTGTGATTCAGTGGTTGAACTTTGCTGAATGCCTTGTATGTACAGTTATAGTGTCCATATTGTTATGCTGGCACTATAGCCTGTATTGCACTATATGATTGTTCGCTCAATGTGGTTGTAAAGTGATGGCTATATGGCTGTTAGTCATATTGATGGGGGAATCATTATGATTTTGTGGTTTTGATAGTCGTCGTGCTATGATTAAAGTCGCATAACTATCGAGAAGTAGTTTCTTTCCAAATGCGAAGGACTTGAGTGGTTTTTTTCTTGCACTCGTAAGTTTTTTTTTCAACAGCTGTGAAGGTCAAACGCAGCATTCCCTTCCTTCATTTCACAGAGATGTAAGTGAGATATTTTCGAGGTTTTTTTTTTTACTTTTTTGACAATTTCAGGGAGATTTCTTTTAACTCAAGTCTTCAGATATGTTTTGGTTTTACTTATTGAAGTTGACAATTGCCGTCATTTCACTTTATCTCTCATCAATCTCCGATTCGTTTGATGTATAGTTAACGGCTAATTGTGGTTAAAACCCGCTAGAAAGTGTCGTTTTTGACTGATATCTGATTACATAGCAACATTATTCCGCGGCCCGTCGTTTTTTGCTGTGCCCTTATCGATTTTAGATTTCTTGCGGGCGCTTTCAGCCTAATTTTAAACTCCAATACCACCACGTGACCAAAGCACAATCAGCACTAACGAATGTAGAGAGACTTCTTTAGAATTATGGGCTATTTATGGATCCTTTCAAAGGAAAAGTATTTTGCAAGGGCTGTGGAAGCGACTGCCAGGGGAGAGTGGCGTTTGCTTGTCCTATTGATTCATTGTTCCAATTTTCTTTCTTCATGGTTCGTCCTTTCCATTCTATCTGGCGTAAAAATCTTTTATTTGTATCGGCGTTTGTAAGTGCAATGGCGCTATGAGGTACCTCTCCTTTCTGGTAATATTTTGAGCGTTTTTTTGAGCGAATGTAAGTTGTCGATTTTTATTGGAACAATTTAATATGTATGTTTGGCAATGCTGTTAGCTGAAGGTGTGAATATCGATTACGAATTAAGCCTTTTGACTGCATAATTTGCCTTTTGCTGCAAGGTTGGAGGCGTAGTGTCATTCATAAACTCGTTTTTTCTTCGTTCTGCTTGGCAACATCCATATTTATTGCTGCCCTTTGTATCGACGCAATGTTTGCGGCCCCACAGCAGTCGTAAAAACGCTATACTACATGAAATTTCAGACTGTTATCTGTATCTAGCAGAATATCTATTGGATGGCGTCGGTAGTGAATGTGTACGCGACGTCGGCGACGACGGAAAATCTGTCACGACATGAGATGCTGATGTGGGTGAACGACTGCCTACAAAGTAACTTTACGAAGATTGAACAGTTACACACAGGAGCAGGATATGCTCAGGTGATTTTTGGCTACCCTTATGTTTTGGTTCGTTCCTTGCATAGTGAAGTTTGACTCAAAAAGTACCGATCATTGTAGTAGACGTGAATTTTGAGGACCTAGCTTACTGTATTTATCTGAAGCTATTTAGTACTGGCAACATAACTAGTAGCGCAGTGTCGTGAATTACTTTGCATTCAAAGGATGTTATCCTATCAATGGGTGATAAACACCTAGTTTAGCGAATGTCTGCATGGTTTGCAGTCTCTGTTTTACCTCCCAAGAGGATCACTTTTGCATCATACACTTGAGTAGAAAATTTGTAATCATTGAAGCTCAAAAAGCTTCTTCCGTTTCTTTCAATTCAAGTATGCTTGATTTGCCTGCCGCGGCATTCCCACAGTATATTTATGCTTTTGCGTGCAATTCTTTTCGTAGGCGAAATCTTAATATGTTTAGCTAAGAAAAGAAATCTGAATTTCGATAAGCTGAAAAACTCAGCCTTTTGTTCCCTAATTTCAGCAAATCCTATGGTTCCAAAGATGTCGTTCTGCTTGACTACTTTTATTTAAGCATGAGTGAGTGTTTTCAGTTCACGGATTTCCTTTTCCCTGGGTCGATTCCGCTGAAAAAAGTAAAATGGAACTCGATCCTTGAACTGGATTGGCTAGGAAATTGGAAGATTGTCCAGACCTCGTGGAAGAGCCTCGGCGTTGAGAAGGTTGTTCCGGTGGACAAGCTTATAAAAGGGAAATTTCAGGTTTGTGGAATCCTTTTTGTTACGTTGCGATTCTCTTGTTTCCATATTGGAGTGTCCACTCGATTCTAGTTTCTCTCCTTTCGTTTTTGACATTTATCGTGATGTAAAAGGGAGAAGAATGAAGTGCTTGCCGCTGATCAATACCGTTTTGGGATGTGCCTGCGCATCCGTTGGGCATTCGCCTTTCATTCAGAGCCATACTGATAATCAAATGCGTATTCAATTCATACAGTACGGGGTGGGGGGGGGGGGGGGGGGGGGGCTACAGATATAAAAGTCGAGCGGAAATCTGGTCTGGTAGCATTCAGGGTGAAAGACGACAATGTTCTTTATCCTTCCCTGTTATCATGTGAACTATTCGCAAGAACAGTAAACATGGAGTGAGCAACAAGTCCCGTCAAAATACCACAAAAAATGGTCATATCTCGGTTTAGGTGGGCCGGTATAAGCCCGGACCTGGACCAAGTTTTGCTAGGACAAAATTTTGTACTACACGATCACGCCTTTTTTGTGATTCTTACTGAAAGGAAACTTGTATTCACTACCGTACCTCTTCGTTTACTTTTCTCCTGAATAGTTTGCATGATAGCAGGGCATGAAGGGCAAAGAACAAAACAAAATGTTGTGTAATATGACGCTTTATTGAGCTGTAGCTCCTTATATGTTCACTGATTTCAGGACAATTTCGAATTTCTACAATGGTTCAAAAAATTCTTTGATGCGAACTACGACGGTCACGAATATAATCCAATAGAAGCGCGTGGTGGGGAACCTCTCCCTGCAGACCCTCCAGGAGGGAAAACTCCGGCTCATGGAGGTACTCGAATGCAGATGCCGACCCGTACGGGTGTTTCAACTGCGTGAGTTTTTTCTTTCAGAAAAGCTATGATGTATTTCGTGTTTACCTTTGATCAAGCGATCGTCAATTTGGTTAGAACAGTTTTCTTGTGAAATTTGATTTTATGCTCGAGCCAGGAATTATAGAAAGTTTAAGTTGTACCAACTGTTCCATAAAAGTTGACTACAGGAAATCGGGCCCGCCCTCACGAAACTCATCGTCATATACAATAAACTCCACACCGGCAAAATCTCGTCCCGCTACTGCGACGGCTGCTACACATCGCCAACCGGCCCCCGCCTCTGCTAAAATAAACAACAATGTTGTACAAAAGGTTTGTTTATGGAAGAGGGCTCTTCCCAATTTATTTTTCCTAATTCGTATTTTGTAAGCGGTCTTTTGGTCAATTTTCTTTCATACATTCATGCATGTGGCCCTATTTACTTTTTCACCTTCAGCAGTTAACACATGCAGGCAAGAGTATATTGAGCAATGGAAAATGTAGTGTTTGACTTTTAATGTAAGTCAGTTTGCCTAGTTACTTTTGCCCTCGACGAGTTATGCGTCGCTATGGAGCTGCTGGCGGCGTTATCGCGGTTAGCTTACTACGTTTTCGATGTAACCCATTTCTGCTCCCTGGTCCGGCTAATTCTTCAGGAATATTTCAAAATTCATTCTTACCGTTTGTCTTTGGTTCTTAGCATTCTATTTTGGAACTTGGTTGAGAACTGGTTTTCCCTTTTTTGTGAGGTTCTCTTCATCGCCGGCATTCTTTATCCAGAGCTGCTCTTGGCTGTCAAATGGGAGACAATGTGAATGATGAGGGTTGGGAAATGAACCCTTGCAGTAATGTAGCAGCAATCACTCACTGTTACTAGTGACTATTTATAAGTAGTTAAAAGTAGAACTTATGTTTTCGTGAACACAGCGATTGCTTACTGCCAGTGCTTGCCTTATGAATACAAAGAGTCAATCGAAATAGTCTGGCAGTCGTGCATTTTTTTGCTGGTTGATGATGAATGCGAAATTGAGCGCATAGCCTCCCATGTATCCATCCATAGCTGTGCCCAATAGACTGGCGTGAATGTCTCGTCATCTCTATCGCTCATATTTCCTTAATATTCACAAATGGAGTGTAAATTTTCTTCTTTTGCCTTAGCTATCCCCCTCTCTAATTATAATCATAGCAATAGCTTTTAGCCTGCTCCAGCAGCGAGTCGTCCCGCCACCACGGCGCCTTCGCTAGATGCGATGCAGTTGAAACAACTCAAAGAGGAAGTTGACGACGTGAGTTACATTTTGTCATCGACAGCAAAGTCTCATTGCTTCATAGGTTTAACCATGATCAACGAAAGCAGGGGTTCTCAATGTTCAGAGTTGTTAATTCTTTGCTTGGATTTTTGTTGATTTGGTACGGCTCTCAGTGATCGTATTTTACTTGGTAGTAGTTTTGTCAATTGTGATTGAGCCGCGTTCAACTTTTTTCGGAACATTCAATTTAAAAAAGGGGGTACTTGGCTAAATTTTAAAGTCCCTTTCATGGGGCAAAGGGACTTGTTTCATGGTTCGCGCTCAATTTATGTGAACTATATGCAGCTTGTAGCAGCATTCAAGATTTCTGTAGTTTATCCACATCATTTTTTTAGTTAACCCGTCAATTAGGCGAAAGCGATGCTGTGTTAAATAGCTTGGAAAAGGAACGCGACTTCTACTTCAACAAGCTGCGACAAATTGAGGTTGGTTGGCTTTTAATGAACGTTTGTGTCTTATCCTTATTTCTGATTTGTTGAGTGAGTAATCAAAGTTGTATGTGGCGCTTTTCTTACCAATTCGCGAACGTGTTTTTATCTTCCAAACGCGTAGGATTTATTGAGATTCTCCTCTGTCATAGATGATACAGAAACACTATTGCCAGCTTTGTATTTGACCAATAATGCTTCGTTGAAAATTAGTTATGAAGCACAAATGACGAGCAAAACTGCAGAATCTTCAGACCAGTAATGGCTAAAAAGGTTTTGTGCACTGGATTGTTCATTAAGGGCCTTGCATTCTACGTCCGTCTGAGTTTTCGGAATCCGGTTACAATTTTTCAGGTTGTCTGTCAAGATAATGAATCGATTGGTACCGTAGAAGTGTCTCGAATTCTAGAAATTCTCTATGAAACAGAGGAAGGTTTCGCTGCACCCGATGAAGATGAAGAGCAGCAGTAAGACTGAGGTGATGACATGTTTTTACTAATGATACCGATTTAAGTTGTTATTCACCTCACCTATTTTTCCTTATATTGAACCTATTTAGATTTATATTTCGCTGCTTCTACATTATTTATGCCAGTATTCCGTAAGACTACACTTCATGTGTCAAATGTAGTCTGCTTTCTATTCTACTATCCATAGATGTAGTATTTTTTGAAACTCGTGTGATCTGCTTATGTTTTTCCCTCATTGGAGTTGTGTTCCTCCAGGAGCGGCTAATATCCACTTCTCTTCGAGCTATTCTCCTGGAATAGTTTCCCTGTTGTTGGCCTTTGTATATCATGGTGCGCTACATTCTGATGCGACATAGTAAAATATTATTTTTGCTATTTTATTTTATTTAGTATATACATATTTTGAGAGACCCATTGTGGAGTTCCATTGTAAAATCTGGCTCAGAGATGTCCATCCATCAATCTCGTCACGAAGAAGTCTAGGCTGAATGACGGTTGTTGTATAGTTTGAGTTGTGGGGTTACTGCTTCCTGAAACCTTTGTAATAAAAAACTGTTATTGTTTATTCCTTATGTAGAAACAGGGCCGAACAATTCCTATTGTTAGATTACAGCTTTCATACTACTGACGATGCAATGTTACATTGAATAATGCTTTCTTGATTTCTCTTTTCTTTTTTTCTTTTTCTCTGTTTCAGCTGTGCTTGTATTGAATAAGCGCTGAATCAAATGGTATTTTTTTTTTGCAGAAATAAATTTTTATTATAGTATTCGTGTTAGTGTTCATTGAACCGAGATGTCGTCAGTACGAACGTATTGTATTTGTTTGTGAAGGCAAATATCTGGCAACTTTGTTTCAAGCCTTAAAAGAGAGGGCGCTTTTTACAACTCCGTACAGTTTTCTTAAAGTTTGTTATATGGGCTCCAACCCTGAGCGTATAAGAGTGGTGTTCTTTGGCAGCTTGCCACCATCGGTATCAGTTGGTGAATCGTTCCACGCTCACAACGAGTTGCCGATTTTTCATGACTTTTTCCATGAAGACAGACGCTCATGATTTCTTGTGCGGTCCAGGTTACTGTGGGAGTGAAATGACCCTTTTGGTAATTAGTCGGTGAGCGGGTGATTTGTCGCTCTAAGTTGCTTAGTTGCATGATTCTGATTCTTATCTATGGAAGCTTTTTTCACTACTCAATGATTCTTTCCTCAATTCAGTTGTCCCTTCAAACTGCCGCGTGTTCATTAAAAAACAAACATTTCCTTGCAGGTGTGACCAGGGGTTACCCCTCACTATTTGTTATTTTCTTACCTGTTATTTTGCGAGGTCAAAAACTGAGCCCACTTTGCACTGATTGGGTTTTAAGGGTTTCTTCTTTTTGCCAGGGAGTGAATTCCAAGTCCTTCAACTGGACTAAGTGTTGTGCTCCAGAATTTTTCACAGAATCAGTTTTTTTCCAAGCTTTTCAAATCGTTTTGCAGGGTTAAAAGCTGAACCGAGTTTGTGTTGGTTGTGCTTGAGAAGTTCCCTCAAAACCATCTTTCCGCTAAACCCTGCCTGGACTCTGGTAGAGATTAAATGCTAAATTAGGGGACCTTTCTTGTTACCAAAAATCAAACACAACTCTATTTGAGGTGGCTTGAAGAGTTTTCTCATCCTTGCATTCTTTTTGGCTAGCGCTTCTTCTTAAATCTCGGTTTCTTCAAGCCACCTGAAATAGAGTTGTGTTTGATTCAAAGCTGAGTAATCAGTTCAAATGGAGTATGCCTATTTCGAGGAGTTCACGTGCTGTACTGGGAGATGGTTGTTCCATCTTTGTTTTGGAGTTACCACCGACAGTATCGAGAAGCTAGACTTTACAAAGAGCGAAGGGGCGTTTTGATGGAAGCTTTAATGTGGCGCTGGTGGTTTTGTTGGTTTTGATTGAATGATTTCGAGTGGTAATCAGATAGTGGTCAAAACTCCTTTGGAAGATGTCTTTGACTGCATCACTGCAGTGTCGGTGATGCGTATAACCGTTGTATGCTGGTTCGTAAGCAATAAGTTCTTACTCTCTATGCTTTTTCCTTCGTTTTGATCTTTTGGTGGAAGACTACGTTAGATATGGTAAATATTTCTTTCTAGAATGGCTTCAACAACAACAAATCCATCAACGTTGCTGCCTTTAGAATTGGTAGACAAATGTATCGGCTCGAGAATCTGGGTTATTATGAAAGGTAATGCCCACAAGTCTGTTCACAACAACTAAGCTTTTGATTTTTTCGATATAGTGGACTGCTGTCACTAAGTTGGGGTCATGTTTCTTCTTATTACTGGTGTTTCGCCGTTATTAATTAATTTGTTTGAAGGCAAACATTTCCGATAATCGCCTCTAGAGGTGTCACATCCGAATCAACCATGTTGTATTGATTGCTCCGGGATTTCTTTGAATTTAGCGGAGTCGAGTTTTAAATAGCTTTTTCGAAGTTTGATTTCACCTCTGGGTAACTTCCGTGAGTCTTTTGGGAACTGAATCATTATGGAAGTTTTCATGGTAGCAGTAAAAAGCAATGAACAAATAACTCAGCCGTCCAGCGCTTTTTAGCCATATTGATGATTGATTTTTGAGAAAAATTCATAAATACTATGCCCAAATTATCTGCTGTGAGGAGGTCGTTTTAGAGAGGAAGAGCCAATGATTTTGGATATACTAGAAATAAACTGTGTGTTCACAGCCGTGTCTCACAAGAACATGGATTGAACCTGATCTAAGAACAGTGTTTCGAATAGTTCATCGTTGTTCCATATTCGGCTCTTCACAGGTTACGTCATAGTCTTAGGCAAGATTAGCTAAATGTTTACGATGGGGACGATTCTCGCCAATTGTGTCGTTATTGGAATGAAAACTAAGCCAGCATTCTCACTCCGATATCGATACCGCTCGATTTTGATCACTAAAAGCCATTCCGATAATTTCGAAGAGCTACTTCACAACTTTGATCGGTTAAAATTGGGTCGGGAAGTATGAACTGATTGCGACGATCAAAAGCCAGTTCACAGTGTTTTTTTTNTTTTTTTTTGTGTTTTTTCCTCCCTTCTTTCCTTTTCTTCAAATAGATAATGCTCAAACATCGCTTCCGACCGATATGAAAACATGAGCCCTGATATTCCAGGAGAGAAGGAGATTGTGGGGACTTTGATGGGATTCGACGACTATGTCAATATGGTGCTAGAAGACGTGGTATGTTAAGGTTTATATTCTTGTATGAAGTCCCATGAATAGTATAATTGTAAATGACTTCCAAAGATTTCGAAGACCTAGAGCTTAAATGGTTTCTTTGCTAAGTTTTCTATGAAGAGTCAACTCAAAAGTGGTTGCAGCCGATTTCATGAGTAGAGCTTTTTCAGGTCGAATACGAACAGACACCAGATGGTAAGCGAGTGACGAAGTTGGATACAATTTTGTTGAATGGAAATCATATAACGATGCTTGTACCTGGAGGTGAAGGACCAGAAGTTTGATGTTGCAGGGCAATGCTCTACCTTATTTTACTGTCTGATATGTCGTGATGATTGTTTACCTCCTATTTTCCAGTTCCAACCCGAGTATTCCGCTTTCTTCTTTGCATTTTATGTAGTTGATCGACTTCTGAATAGTTTGTTGAACGATTTTCTTAAATTACAATAGTTTTGGAATGATCTTCAATCAACTACGGCTAAATTGTTATGACGTTTCGATAAATTATGCAACTTAGTTCAGTATAAAGGATCCAGGTGGTCAGAAACTTCTTAAATCCTACGCTGTTGGTAGGGTGAGTTTAAAAAAGCAGACTTTGATGTGGTGTTTCACAGAAAATGTCATTGGTGTGCCAAGTGGGGTGAATACTGTTCGCGTTCTCAGTCTTTGATTATAAGGCTTGATCATTCTACTTAGGTCGGAGTTTGAATCGTGCATTCCAAATATTCCGCATAATTAATCTTCGAGGCTTGGAAAGTTCGTTAGGCCTTGATTAGGAAGGAACGGCAACTATAGCCCTCGAGCCACATAAGCTTTGAGGCAAAAAGCAGCAAGCAGTAGTAATGGTGCTTCAACACGTGGAATCAAAGGAGTCAAGTAAAAAAGTGGTAAATGGGGTTTGCTGCGATTCGCAGACGGTAAATGGGCTTCTCACGAAGTGAAGGTATGCATTTTTATCACGACATCAGTCCTGCCTTTGCTATGTGCAGAATTTGCTCAAAGGTTCATCTTCGTTGTCTAGTGCGTTTAGTCCGAAGGGAACAAATGCTTCTTCGGAATCTACTTCAGGTAGTGATTCTTTATCATTTTGACGCCTCAATCTCAGTTCGATTTATGTTGACTCATAGCGATCAGGGGTGTATGTTTTCCATAAACACTGACATGGACTCAATCATGATCTGGTTGAATGAGAAGCTCACAAGACTACCCGTCCTTCTGCATTCACTCTAAACGCCATTGAGTGAGCATCTTGTTGTCTTGCGAGTTGAAGACGACTCCTACGGTAGGAGGCTTCTCGTCGAAGGGAAGTGTATTCAGATGTTCTCCTTTACGTTCTGTGAGCGTACAATACTTATGGCTCACCCTGTAAGTTGATGCAGGTTATATGTGCTTTCAAAATGTCACTGCGATTCTGAATATAGGTTGAATGCGTGTCGTATCCGAAAAACTGAACCCTCTATCCTTCAAACCTTTGAAGCAGAGTGGAAGTGTAGTGCAGTGGCAAGTGGAGCATTATCAAACATGCATGGTCCACGGTTTGAATAGCGCATCTCACCCAGGCCTTCCATCCCTCTGGGGTCTGTTCATTGGTACCAGACTCGTTTGGGAGGATGAAAGCACACGGACTGGCACTGACGGCACTGATCTATATATCGGGTTGGCGCCACAAGTCTTAGTGTAGGCCGCACACAAATTGAAAGCACCACTACGGTTCTTGATGAAGTTCGAATGCATGGCGCATCCAAAGAAATTAAACATTCCATTTTTCTATTCACGAAAGCGCATTTAAACACTTGTATTGTGGTCGTCGTGCATTTAAAGGCGAGTAAAGAAATAATCGCTATTTTCAGGCTCTTTAAGATTGTTAGGCCTTTGGAGCTGGGAGAGATCGCTAGAAATGCAAGACAAAGCAGATTCTTCGGTATCAGTTGGAAATGGAGACTCAGGCACACCACTGATACAGCCTGAGATAAGCCGACGCGTCCCTTCAGATGCTAAGGCTCTACCGCCTGAAAATCGAAATGTGACCATTAGGTAAATTGTCATTTTATTTCACTGTTTTTTTTGGTGGAATCAGAACACGATTGGCCGTAATTGTCCTCTCTGGCCTGTGCAACAGACGCGCGAGGCTTTTGCCGTTGGCTTTTCGGCCAGTTAGGAGAACAATTTTTAATCCAAGTTCACCGAGGCACATGGTGGTTTCAGAGAGATTGGGAACCTTTCTGAGGTGTCATGTTCAGCCTCATTCCATTCTATTTCCTATGGGTTTTTCAGCTCCCTCGTACTTTACCGTATTACAGATGAACGTATTTTATAGGTATTAAACCAAGTAGGGACTAACCTTTCCTATAGATGAGTTTGTGTAGAAGACTGTGGCGTGATTGCTGTGTTTATCCGACATTGAACCATTCATTCAAACCCGCAATTGATACGTTGCGCCGCAGCATGGCCACCTACGTCCCATCGTGGGTGGCACGACTTGTCCGAAAGGACGCGCCAATGAAGAGATGTGCGACTAGGGCGGACATACAAAGCCATGGTGAACTAGTCTGGCCAGAGGCGCAGGAAATAAAAGAGTCTGAAAGTGAGGATTGACTTCCTTTATAGCTGTGGAACTTCGTGAGAGTCTCCACCTAGGCCACCAGTGAG
>UZAF01018598.1:2545-20539 GCA_900617895.1 Haemonchus placei | reverse complement strand
GGGGGGGGGGGGGGGAAAGGTAGAGGAGGGACGTGGGGGACGGTCACTCAAAAAAACTCAGAATACAACTCCATCTCCTGCCCCCCCTTTTATGCGGTCTGTTTCCCGCCCTCCTCTTCCTAGTGCAGATCACTGACCTACTCACTGACATGTATCCCACGTCCCACACAAAAAGAGATCAGTCACAACAATATACGGGCTTGATCACAAACACCAGCCTCACAGGCCATGGCTCAAGTGGAATCACAACCCTTTCAGAGAGTAGGAAATTCCTCTAGAATTTCTCAACTCTAGCAGTCCCTGCCGCATTTGGTCGATTCACCAGGCGCAGATAGTAAGCGGACCTAATCAGAGTAATCAACACGCGGCACTTCAATACCTCCCCGACCATACGTAGCCACCAGAGATTCCGAAACTAATCGGATCTGTACACAAGTAAAGCCCAGTTTTTTTATACTGTAATCAATACCGATAATAGGCGATTAGTTCTAAGCCATAATAGGAAAATCCTAAAAGCGTACCGAAACCGACTCTTTGCCAGTCTACGATACATAGATGCTCCATTTTCCTTAAGATTGTCGAGCCAAGATTGTCCAGATGCAGAAGTTGTAGGCACTGCATGGAGAAAAACATGGTCGTTGAATGGTGCGGTAGAAGCTTGCGTTGTGATACCCAAATTTCCTCCCCTAATTTCATTGTGGATACGTTAACTCGACATGGGGTACAGTATTGCGCGCTATTATTTATCCGGTGACATGCGTTGGCATTGAAATATGCTGTCACATGTATGAACAATTAATTATTCAGGTCACCCTCTAATTTGTTATGAAAGATCTCTGTTGAAATCACCGCAGATTACCAATGTCCACTTCTGTGTGAAAGACGTCTCGGCTTCTTCTATATGAAAAATGATCACTTCTTAGTTTCTAATTTCCTATTGAGGGCCTTTTAGATGCTGATTCTACAGGGTGTCCCAAAAATGGGCGCCTATTCATCGCAATGAATTTGAAGCTTATAAGCTGAGAATGACAATGGATTTTCTATACACGTTTGCATACGTTATGTACAACAACAAGCCGAGCACATTTCAAAATATCCTCCGTTAGCATAGAAAGAGCCAAGGTCTCTTCCCGATCTCCTTGCAAGTTGCCCGCAGGTAACCCTGCTCCATTCATCCTCAGCCATTTTCCAGCCTTGGTTTTAAGAACTCCAAACTAGGAGTGCAACTCATCTAGTTCTTTTTCAATCAAGAATCATACGGAGGAGTCCAAGTGTTTGATACCAGGAGAGCAGAAGGGACATGCCTCTATGCTTATGAAGTTGGACAGTTGGCTTCGACACCACCCTTGGACAAGCTTGGCTCTGTGGATTGGAGTATTTTCCTGCTGAAATAGCCATAGGGAGCGGAGGTAGATCAATGCTACGTACGTCAATACGCTCTTTGCATAAGTACACGTCTGTTAATTGCCAAGCCAATGCCGGCGAAACCATCGCGTCTCATCATTGCCAATGACTTCCTCATTGAACATCATATTACTTTCCCTATAGCATCTTTTTCGTGGGGGATCGCATTTTCGACGTTTCTGCCCACAACGATAGTTCTATTCGTTGAATATTGTTTTTGTAACAGAATTTTTTCTTCAAAGAAGGCGACGGTAAGGGGGTGCGTGTGTCCGCTTAAGTGAATTAGCAACATTCTGCATGTTCTTCTACGATGAAATAGCATTTCTGCATACGAGAGGAATGGAAAAGAAACTTTTGCTTGGCACTCTTCACCTCGGCAACTTCAATGAGGTATACTATTTTGCTATCCTTTTGATTGATCACCCCGGGTCAAGATTGACTCGCAAACGGAATACTTTAGCCCTTTGGCGACAGCGCTTCTATATTGTCCTTAATTACCCTTTATGTTCTCTTATATCTGTAGTAATAAGAAATGAATTATTCCTGGACCGCAATGGTTCAAGATTCTCTAGAAGTCTGTGAGCTCAGCTGACGCATGAAAACATGGAAAAATTAGGAACACTTGACAAATAATATAGATACCCCAGCGAGCCAAACGTGCGTCCTGGCATCGGGACGCATGGCCGCCAACGTGTTAATAGCCCAATAATTGAAAACGCTGGCCTCTCCACCCTCCCGACATTGTCATTGATTGATCCTGCTTCTCTGTATTGTTCAATTACCTTCTTTGCGGTTATTATTGAAGTCACTATACCCTTTCTCATCTTGCATAGCGAACGATTGCAAATGGCATTGAATAAGCCTCCCCCGTGCAAAGGATATCGGAAGCCTCACTTCAGTAACTGTGCATGTCGTAAGAAAACTAGTTTGTGCATCTAATTAGTAGCGAATGGGATGAAATAAAACATTTCCACCCGAGAAGTTTCTAAATTTGGGCGCCCATATTTGTTACACCCTGCATAACTATTCCCACAGATTTGGGCTATATATGAGGAATTATCGACCCTCGAGGCTATATTACCTTGTAAGTATATCCAGGAACTGATTTGGGAATATGTTAGCTGGAAAGTGGGACGTGGCAGATAAAAGTATTCATTCCATTTGTTTCTACACTAAAGTGTCGAGGTAATATCTCTTCAAAAAGTTGCCGATATCATCGTCATCCTAAATCAAGTTCAACCGAGTAATTGTTTTGGTAACATACACAAAATGCAAATTGACAACAAAGTTCAAAAAACCGGAGACACTGCTCAGTCTTTTGATGGGAATCGGTCACTATTCAGCTCTGATAAAGGTGGGAATTCAAACACTCATTAGAAAAGTCTATTACCACATCTGCCCACGTACACTTTTAGTGTTCGGGTACTATTCTGGATTTTTCAAAGTGCTTCGAGGATGGAAAACAGGCGCTATTCTTTTTCGCATTTAACAGATTGTAAAGATTGATCCCAGTAATAAAAAACAGGCGCTTGCATCCCGTAGCCTTTATCTGGTATCCTGGTATCCAACTAAAAACGTCAGTGAGGGAATAAATGTGATGGCTCACTGAATGCGGTGTAATGTCCTTCTCTTAACATATCGTTAACTCACAGTTGCTTTATAACTTGTGCGAATCTATTTCTCCCTTGGGAATCATCTTCTACTATACTTCGGGTCCAAAAACGATCTACGATTACCACAAACGTTCCTGCTAGTAGCTATTCCTTTAGTGGGTATTCACGTTAGTTTATATCGCAATGTTTAAGGCTGCTCTCTATCAAGCGAATTAAGCCTCTATAAGCCTGTGGCCTCATACACTTGTAACGGGCGCACCAGTGACGATGTGTTGGTTTCTCACTCAAGATTTCGACGAAAGCCAAGAGTGTTATTTCCTCTATTGAGTACACTCAAATGTAAATTTATTACGAACTACGGTGTTTTAGGCGGCATAACATCCGATGACGTTTTTGTTTTGATGTCTGCACGCCTCGCTATTTCGGGACAACCACATATTTTTAACAATTGTGAAAGTCTACAGTGATAATTACGCCTAATACTGTTATATGCGGATCAGGACGCAGGTAAAACTTACTCCTCACATGGTCATGTTCAAGTACACCCAGTTTTGATGTTGAAGTGGTCGTCAAAAAACTAGGAACACTCGCTGGATAAATTCCAAAGAAAGTCATGTGTGAAAGAGTAATGCCATTGTCCCTTCAGGTATCCTCAGTACACAGAAAAATTTATAACAGAAAATCAGTTGCGCTCGTTATTGCTGTTTTGCTATTGTGTCCTCTACTACATTGGTTGCTGTTCTATACAGGACACGCATAACACGA
Source organism: Haemonchus placei (assembly GCA_900617895.1). Lineage (NCBI taxonomy): Eukaryota > Metazoa > Nematoda > Chromadorea > Rhabditida > Trichostrongylidae > Haemonchus > Haemonchus placei. The sequence continues at coordinate 16,757 of UZAF01018598.1, read as the reverse complement.
ATATACGAATTGTACATCATAATCCATAAGTGATATGGTGCTATTTGAACAGTAAACCCCCTAATTCATCTGTGGCACCTAAAGCTCATCATTCCTTGAGCGGCTTCTAGCAATTGCTCCAGTAGTCCCAGATGTAGTCCCGGTGTGGTACAGACGTCCCGCGTCGATGAACTACTTTAAATTTGATTTGTTTACCATTTACCATTTTCAGACACTGATCCAGGTTTCATTTTTTTTTATTATGTCAATACTTTTTATTCGGAACGCAGCTTGAAACGCTACTGTACCTCACTCATCATCTGTGAGGGATAATCCTTACTATATATAAACCCGGGACAAGTTAAGGATGGGTGGGGCTTGGAACAAGATTAACAGAGCACTTGCGAGCTCTGCGGAGCTCTGCCCACAGGGGGCGGGGCAAGTGCCGGAATGGGCGGTACGAATAGACGAACGTCTTATTTTGGCTTCGAAAAGGTCCAAGCGCCGGGGAAAAATACACAAACGTGAGAATAGGGCCAACTGGCCAGACGGAAGAGATCCACCTGCTGTGGGCGGAGCGTACTCAGAATGGGCGGTATTTTTCAAACGAGTTCATAACTCGATTCGACAAAGGCGTGGAGGCCAGAAAAAATAAAGGGAGTGGCAAAGACCTAATATGTGTTGAGCATGCGCAACCTTAGCCAAGCTCCGCCTACTATGGGCGAGGCGCGCATGCAAATAAAAAATACTTTTTAAAAAAATATAATCTTGTTTAAATACATTGAAACACGGAAAAAGGTGGTTGGAGGTTATAGAAGATACGCGGTCAATCGTCCAATGTGGGCGGAGTTTGTCTTAAAGTGGGTGGGGCTGAGGTCAAAAATTCATAACACTGTTCAAAAACGTCTTACAGCGCGGGAAAAAGTGGTTGAAGATTATGATGATGAGTGGTCAAAACTCTAAAGTGGGCGGGATTTGCAATGAGGTGGGCAGGGCTAAGGTCAAAAATTCCGACTAGTTGATAACTCTAACGAAAACGTTCTGGAGCGGAAAAAGTGGCCAGAGGCTGCTGAACAAATGTAGTCAAACCTTCAATTAAGCGGGATCTGCGCTAAGGTGGGTGAAGCCAATATCAAAAATTTTTCACTCTGTAAAAAAGGTTTTCAATGTGGGAAAAAATGACCGGAGGCTACTGAACAAATGTGGTCAAATTTTCAAAGTGGGCGAGGTTTGCTCCACGGTGGGCCGTGCTAGAGTCAATTATTCATGAATGTTCTATATCATTTTAGAACACAAAAGAGTTAGAGTTTGTAGAGAAAGTTTCGAACGGTATCCAACGGCTACTTAATATAAACCATAAATATCCGCGTGTCTGTCAGACTGTCTGTCTCTTGATGTGCTTATCACCACCTTATATGGTATCTACGCTTTTGTCGAAGTGAAACAGATTGTCCAGATTGAAACAAGTGGAGAATGAGTAGAGCTACTCAGGAACACATGATCTGACCACGGAGGTTGTGGGGTGTGATGAGAGTGATTTAAACAAAAGAGCTTAATCCTTGTTCCTGTGTACCTAGGGCGTTCATATTTGGTGGGAATACAGGAGGCAGGATGGGAACTTTGAGAGTAGGTGCAGGAATAGAGTTCGCCCGCTAGGGGTAGGGCGTGCACGAAAATCGCCTCAGAGTTCAGATTTCGAAGGGAGGCAGGCGGCGTGAGCGATTACAATGGCATGAACCAGGTGTAAATTCTGCCTGCTAGGGGTGCGGCATGCGCAAAAATTATTCCTTTGGAGTTAGGGCCTTCAAATTAAGAAGGGATACAGGCGGTAGGACTAGACTACGTCTAGTGTGTAGAATTCGAAGCAGGCAATCCTGTTCAGAAGCTTTCCACGTTAGACACCGTCAATTATTTACGTGCGGTGGATTTACGCTGTCGGAGTGTTGGCCGACATACCAGTTCGTCCTTACTATTAGGTTGGAAGATAAGTCTGCAACACTTTAGGCAAGATTTTGAATTTTGTATTTCTTTATCAAACGAAACCTTCAATTTATAATATAATCACCATATTATCTAGGACACGTGCCCATCTTTCGGACAGCTTCTCGGTCTCTCTCTCTCAGAATTCCGGTGGATGTGATGAAAAATGTGGCCGATTTCATTTTCGAGTTCACGACGATCATTAAATTTTTCGACGCTGAGATGGCTCTTCATGAGCGCTGCTCGGAATTGGTGATGTTGATAGTCAGATGGCACTAGATCTAATGAGTAGGCCGAACGCGGCAATACTTCTCGTCCGAGTTCCATAATTTTTTGACGCGCTTCGTTGGCCACATGCGGGCGTGTATTATCGTGAAACAGGAAGACGTTGAGTCTTTTCGGGCGTAGCTCTCATTACGTCGTTCCACCGCAATCCTACCAGCAACACGATAAAACCATCTCGTGGAGGTCTGCTTTAGGCTCCGCACGTGGCCTCCCTTTTCGCGCAAGTCATAGACGCTTACGCGTATGGTTCACATAAAGCACCCAGTTCCATCTCCGGTTACTATGTCTCGCAACAAGTCCGACCCAGCCACGTGCATCCTGTTCGTCTTGTCAGACAAGCTAGTTCATGAGGAACCCATCTTGAGAATATTGACCTGCCAAGCCCGTGGAGATGCTCAACAATTGTATGGGTGCATCCTACTGTAGTCGCCAATTCGTGGCTAGTCGCATTCGGCTGCATCTGAAGGGCGCTGAGTAAACGTTCAACCTTCCACTCCGATGAGCGACCACTACATTGTCTGTCCTCGAATGAAATTTCTCCGGCAGCGAAGCGCTTAAACTATTGAGGCACCATCGAGTAGTAGACAACGTCCTTCTTGAAGGCAGCGCAGATATTAGCCGCAACGGCTCTCGCTGAGTGTCCCTGCAGGAATTCGTAGTGGACTATAGGTCGAATCATAGCTTGATCCATTATGGAGTCTAAGGCCCAGGACTTTTCACGAAGCCCTTCTATATCCGTATTTGCAATCCTTCAGGATAGCTACAGTAATCAGGCGCGAGAACATTTGAAAGAGGTCTTGGTTTTTTCCTGGAGGAACATATTTAAAGTGTTGCAGGACTTATCTTCTAACCTAATATTTATAACCGTTGTGTAAATGACTGATCAGTATCCAATTTGTTCCTTTGAATGGTGCAGTATTCCAACTCCGAGGAGTTTGAACAGATACTGAGTGAATAGCTGTAAACGCAGCGATCGATAATAACAACCGATTTTGACCAGTTTCGATTTGTACTATTCGATATGGTGTAGCCACTCACTTTTCCTTTTTTTCGAGAAGAAAAATAAAGGAGCGATATAGGCCTGTAAAACCGTGTGTATTTCGGTGTATCTTTGACTGTAAACTCGTAACTACTCATCCCGTGGTCGTAGATCGTTCAAGTTCGGTAGAAGTACAGACGGCGGCAGGGCGGAAACACTGATGGCTCGTGGCAAGACTAGACAGTACCCAAAGAAACGTGTGCGGAAATTGTCAAGTTGGACCTAGATCGTACTGATTCGATAGGTGCACAGGCGGCAGTGTGGGAACGCTGATGCAGCTGACAAGTGACACGATTAAATATTGAAGAAAAGAGGAATGGACTAAGTTACCTAAACACCTATAAGTTGAGCAGGACGGGCAAGGCGCTCGCGAAGTATCTGTGTTCGGTTTGAAATTCATAATTCCTCTTCTCCTGCACAGGAGCGTCCAAAATTGGGAAGGTGCAGGGCAACTTAACACGAAAAAGAGGTCGATAATGTTTGCTTCCAATAACCCATTGACGACAACGCGAATTTCGATGTGAAGCGCCCCTGGGACACACTTCCCTCCTTTCGCATGCGAGTGGCACCCACAGGTGGGTGGCGCTGACCCAGGAGTAAACTTTCCTAATGCGATACTGAATTTAGCAGCTGGTGAGAAACAAGTAAGTATGGTGGCACCCGAAATTGAGAGCTAATGCCCCATGCGTCAGTCATAGTGGCACCCAACGGTGGGTGCCATTGTCGTCAAAGGGTTAACTTTCGTTGGCTCAGTAAAGACGAGGCGTGGCATGTATCGAATGCGAAAAGCACAAAAAAGGGCTGCGCTCAAGTAAGGGAAGCTTGGGTAAGGAAACTTCGGTGATAAAGATATTCCTGATATATAGTGTAATCAAAAGAAAGATTGTGGTTCAGATCTGAACACATGTATTTATCAGTTTTTATCAGTTATTTACTACACGATCTTATGCAGCACACCGAAAAGGGCACGGGAAGACATTCATGTGGATCGTTACCAGTTATCTTGCGTATATAGCTATATTAAATTGAAGCTCTATGCTGAGAAGACAGCAGTCAGGCGATCAGGGCGCGCGTAGCTGAAGTGATGGAAACTTTGAAAGAACCTCGAGCGTGAGTCAAAAACAGTCGTTGGAAAATGTGTCATTCAACCGGACTATTTGTAGTACTGTATCACAGCTGCCGAGGCAAGGACGCATCGCAGATGAAGAAGAGGAAGAATTTGAAGGTCCCAGCGACCTTCGTATGGAAAGTGATTCTCCATCGGACTTGTCGGTCTATAATGATATCATAGGTGATTAAGGCGAAGAATTCACAACCGATGAACCTATTAGACATGAAGCTCTAAGAAGTTCTTCAGGTGTGTCCACTTTTTCGTCTGCGCCGTGCTTTTCTAGATGCTGTAGAACATAATTCAGACGTTTTCCCATATGCATAGCAAAACGTCGAAATAAAAAAATGAGACTAAGCCGAAGCAAAGGCGACGCCACTGGACTAATGGATGGGAGTAGTGACGACAATGAGGACGAAAACTTTGAAAACAGCAGACGTACAAGGCGAAAGAGTGCTAGGAAAGCTGTCCCTACTAGAACCGATCAGTATGAACAAGATTCCGGTTGTTCGCCAGCGAGTACAGTAGCACACGTTAGTGCGTCACCACTAGTTTTGGCAGTGAATCTGAAGGTATGTCTACAATAAAAGTAGACAAGACGTTATTTCGGATAACAACTTGAACGATTATTCAGGCAATATAGAAATGCTGTCCATATACTCAATTGTCAGAAGAAAAAGGTAAAGTGGCGAGCAGGAGACTGTCATGAAACTACGAAAGGAGAAAACAGTTACTCCCGCAGACATCATTATGGCACGTTTGTCTCCAACTACGCAATCGGCTTTGTCATCAGCGAGAGCAACTACACTGAGAACGATGGATGAAGAAGGACAAGAAGAGAGGAGATCAGGTAAATTGGGAAGTTGGCTCGAGGAACTGTCACAAAGGCGCAATTCCAGCAGCTGAGGAAGCGAAACGAGCACGTTATGTCTGCCATTTGCCTGAGATCGCTAACCCTGCGAATGTGCTCGACTATATGGGAGGGTTCAATAGCAGGCAATTCTCAGTTGGACCAGGATACTTCCAAGATGAATACAAGCAACAATATCTCAATCTACGGCGAGTAGCTCAACTGATCCAAGTAAGTTGGCTCTGTTTGTGTATGCTAGATAAGTGCAGCTCAGTAAACACCCAATTGAAGGATTTCCCGTGGCTTGATGTACGCGATGTCCCAATGGGAAAGATTTATTTGCAAAGTGGATGTCCAGAAAGATCACGTACGGGTAACATTGACAACTCTCAATTCCCTGTCGATGAGCCGCGATAATCGATTCGAGAATGTAACCTTATGTTCTTCAGAAGAAAGTTAGTTTGGGATTAAGGAAGAGTTAGAAGAAATGAAATTGAAAATGGAGCTGGCAGATCGTTTTTTAGGTGGCGACTATGAAGTAGAATTTTTTGGTAAGTAAAAGACGTTACACTGTACTCTTGGGCTCTTCATGCTCCATTAATTTTCAAAGTTTCAGCACATATCGATGAAAAAACCAAAAACGAGCTCAAAAGCTATTCGATCTCGGCACACAGTCCGATCTACAAAGGTGCAGTGATACTCAGTCGAATATTCAACCGCATTAGCAGGCACCCCAATCTTTATACTGAACGTTGATAGATGGCATTCTGAGTCTCCAAGGACACCAAAAGGAGTTTTCAGTCCTATTCAGGGCCAAACAAAAAGTATTAGTGAGAAAACCACTACTTTTCATTCACATCCTTTTCATTTAGCAGATATTTCATTATTTCAGGCAGGCGAACAGATTTTATGGAACTACGGGAAGGGCTATTCCAGTGCAAAGTCAACTTTGAAATGCTTATGTAGAAAATGCGTCCCACACCTCGGTATCGTTGTTGACATACACAGTCAAACTTGTAGCAAAAGCAAGCCGTCGCACAATTACCTTTGCAGTCTCATCCACCGACCTTCAAATTCCTGTTCCATTTCCTCGAATGCTGAAGTTTATTCCCTTGGAAGACGACTCTCATTCGCAGCAAGCGGGTATCAGAATTGCGGTGGCGAAAAAATGAAGATTGATGCACGAACCGTGATCACAGCCAGCAATGTTTATCGTTCCTTGAACGTGAGGGCTCGCATTCCTGACCTCATTCCTGATAACAACTCAGATGCATTCGCGGACCTACTCAGGGCATATCGCCACAGTCGGTTGCTGTTTTCGGGGCACGAGGTACATGTTAAATCTTATAAAGTCAGGAGGATTCAATCCACAGTCTCGATATTCCATCTATAGAAACACTTATGCTCAGGATAACTACCTTCCACGAAGTGATCTCGCCCATATTTCGCCAAATGCAAACACATTGCTGCAACTATTGTGTGGCGTACAGAGAAGAGTAATCTCATGGCACTGGTACTGAAACATGAAGGAGGTCGATCACGCAGGGAGCAAGCGGTGTTCGTCGTGTTATTGGGGGAAAGCATCGGTCCAATTCAACGGAAACGATATGGGAACTGCACTATTTGTGACGAGTCACAGGGTAGCTGTCAAACTCGGGTAAGTGAGCAAACAAACTCATGCTATGATAATGTGAATAATGTATCAGAACATTTACTTCCAGATCGAACAAACTGACGACAGAAAATCGGACAAGTCATTGTTGCAAATGTTTGGTTAGGAAAGGCTCATGTACTTTCCACGAGCATATGAGACTAAGAGGACAAAACTGCGAAATCAGCCACATATTATTGTCGACGAAGTCCAGAAAACGATGAACGTGTACGATCCTAATCGGCTTCAACATCTACAGCAGACACTGAGCACGATGAAGTGAAGCAGGAGTTTAAATGTTTTATATTCAGAATAGTACTACTACTTTTCGAGTAGGACAGACTTCGCCTCGTGACGGAACTGCGACTGCGACGATGAAGTGGAATTTCTCGGTGAGTGAAAGGTGTTGCAGTAGACGAGTGACTCTGGGGCTCTTGAGGCCCCATTAATTTACAAAATTTGAGCACATATCGGTAAAAAAACCCAAAAGTGAGCTCAAAAGCTTCTCGATCTTGGCACACCATTCGATCTATTTTACACTGCACCTTTGTACCTGTGTGCTGTGACACTAGCTTTTTCTCAACTTTTTTCCATTTTTCCATTTCCATTTTTCCCATTCGAAAATTCCAACAACTAGCTCTTTCATTCAATGACAGGCCAGATGAGATTTTCGTGAGGAGTATCGATAGCGACATTTATGTGAGTTTTGCGATGCTTTTCATAAGGCTTTTCCATTTGTCTCCCAACAGAGATATATGAAAAGAAGGAACATTACAAATATCGACAAACGTAACGAAACCAAGTTAGGCGGCTGGGTAGGCATTGAAAACAGCGTGAAGGGCTGATTAAGAGAATTAGTGAAGGGTAATCGGGTTCGTTTGAGTGGAACGAACAACTACTCTAACTCAAATAGAGCTAGTAAAGGAGCCTAAGTCATCATTTTCAGTGATGGCTGTTAGACACGACGAGGCTCCTATTTCATGCATGGTCATAAGGGAATCGTTAGCGGTTTGGCGCTCAGTCCGAATGGCAACTTCTTCTTATCTAACAGTATGGACTGCTCAGGTCCGTTTTTTTATCTTCATGTTCGTAAACGGGATTATAAATGAGTATGGGGTTGAGCAGGATGAAATATTGGAAATATTTTCAGATCCGATATAACGAATCTCAACACTACACTTCAATATTATTAGCTCTATGCCTCAGCCTGTGTATGTTGGAACTCACATTCAAATTGACTGTCTTCATAAGGAGAACGTTTGAAAACTTTTCGGGATTCTCGTATATTTTCAGAACCTTTTCTGAAGCACTTATATTTTCCTGTTCTCCCTATTCGTTCTTTTCTTCTCATGCTTTCAGGAACTCTCTTGCAAAATTTCTTTTTGTCTTTTCATTTCAGCAGAAATTGTGGGATGTGAGACCGTTCGCACCACAAGAGCTCTGGTGAAATCGCTTTATAGACACCAACACAACTTTAAAAAGGTTCCCTTATTTTCTTTGACCTGTGCCCCTACTATCATACTGTTTCATTTTCCTTATAGAATTTGCGGAAATGTGGTTGCTCCGGTGACGATGATCGAGCTACGGCTGGGTCAAGCGATCGATTTGCTTATGTGAGGATACTTCACCTCACTATGTACTTTGTAAATTGCCAGGACATCTAGGATCAGTTAATGCCTCCGATTTGCATCCAACTGAACCCATATGTAAGTCGTCAAGGTCCTTGTCTTTCCATTTAATGAGTGGCATGGGTAAAGGAAATGAGTGCTTTTCAGTGTTATCCGCCGGAAGTGAAAAACGTGCTTTTTTGGGCGAAATTCTTTTAAACACTACAACCGCATCGATCTCATCCTGTTTGTCCTACGTTGTTACTTGTTGTCATAAAGCTGAACTGGGGTGATTACGAATAAAGAATCTGACCTGTGGCGAAGCTGTTCTGGACCAAATACGGTGTTGGCGGATATTTTTTGTCAGGTTGAACTTATTCTCGTGCCTGATCCTTGATTATAGTCTCTGAACCTTTCTTATTAATTGTTATGTCTGTAATAGGTATAGCGCTCTAACGGTGAGTCATAGCCTCAAGGTTTCAACTTTCGCACGGGCAAATTTCACCTTTTTTCCCAAGTTCTTCTTTGTATACTTTTTGATTATCATTTTTTGCATCAGGATTACAGTAACTATTGCGGCTAATTGAACCCTTGTTTTTACACATGCTGAGTTGTGGGACGGAAGAACTCAGCCTGTGTTTCAGAGACATGTGCCACTATTCGTAAAGGCCTAGGTCGTCTCTGTATATCAAATTCGACAGGTATCTTCAAAAATCTAGCGTTTGAGGAGTTTCTCATGAGTGCGAGTATAAGTAAAGATGGTGAAGTCATCTTTGTGTGGAGGTATCGTGTTGTTGTGAAGGGTCGAAAAGTTGGATAAGTTCAGCAACGTTTGATCTGAAATAGGAGGCTTGCGAGTGGGAAGAAAAAGTAGATTCGTTTCTTTTATGAAACTATGGCGAACTATAACACATAAGTAATACTTGCTAGTGTTTCTGCACCCTTTCTTCTTTACTTCATGACTAAGTTTGATGAAGAAGTATTTCTTTGTTAATGAAACCCTTCTCACGTCTTCATTTTAGTCTATGGAAAACCATTTACATCTGACGAACTCGCGCTAAATTTGAAAACGGAACCCCACTCTCCCTTCCCACACTTCCCGGATGGGAGAACACATAAGTAATACTTGCTAGTGTTTCTGCACCCTTTCTTCTTTACTTCATGAATAAGTTTGATGAAGAAGTATTTCTTTTTTAATGAAACCCTTCTCACGTCTTCATTTTAGTCTATGGAAAACCATTTACATCTGACGAACTCGCGCTAAATTTGAAACGGAACCCACTCTCCCTTCCCACACTTCCCGGATGGGAGAAGTCGAGTAGTGTTACCTCCTAACAGTGCCCCTTCCTTTTACCTGTACTCCTACTTAATTTGAACTCTACTCTCTAGGTTCACATGGACAGGAGTTATGAATTCCCTCTAGAACAGCCATTTCACGCAAACCCCGCCCCCTGTGTTCGAAATCTGGTCCTCCCACCCATCATGAGTTTTTCCATTCTAGTGCCTGTAATCCAGCCGAATGTGAACGCTCCAGGTCCACGGGAACGGAGGTACAGTTTCCACTCAACCATCCCTTGTGGGCTAGAATAGCGAGAAATCCCGTCCCGCTACCCACCATGAGTATTGACATCATGCTGCTTGCTATCATGCAAAATTTGAAGGCTCTAGTTCCAGTGAGGAGGCAATATTAATTTTCGTTCGGCAAACACACACACCAACAGACACGCTTAGCGGATTGTATAAGTAGGATGATTTGCTGATCGGGTGGATGCAGCTGTTAGCTTCTGAGGGGAACGTCCGTTCCGCGTGTCCGTCGAAACTAGATCACTCCGCCCAATTCGCGCGTGGCGCAGCCCACTGCGATCTTGAGATGACATGGTTTGGACGAGTTTTCCGACGCAGAAATTGTGCTGTGTAGACAGCGCCTAGGTGGCAATTGAAGCTTGTGCGCCCCAAGGGTAATATGGTTGCGATGGGCTGCGCCAAACGACATACACTCCCCGTACAAGCCAACACACCCATACTCGAGCGACTATATTCTTTACTAGGAGCTTATTGTGTTGAAAGGTCGTGATGATTCGAATTTGTGGAAATTTGTTATAGGTGTCATGAAACTTCCAGATACAATTGAGTGAGTTTGTGGTAGTTTGTCGTGTTCTGTTATAATCTTTTGAAGTTTCGTGGAAATCTGTTTATCAATGTCGACGTTTCTAGAAAATGAACTTTTTTTTTCGATTTTGTGTGACATATTTTTCCGTAATGAATTGGTAATCAATTAAGTATTGCAGTGTTTTCACTTCATAATGAATCGAATGGATGCACTCTTAAATGATGGATAAATAGCAGATCATAAATCGCCAGTTGTAGTTACGGTAGTGTCTTCAAACTGATTTAGGCTCCATTCATGAAATAATCTAGTCGCAGCAGTGCTCTAACAGTATGATCCGGAGGCGCTTGGTTTTGATGGCAACAGGTCCAACCTGTTGTCGTCAGTTTGCAACAGAACCGGTCGTTGATTACTATGCTGTGCTTGGAGTCAAACCTGGAGCTTCTGCAAAGGTATTTTCTATTTGCTTGAAGAAGTCATTCTCGTTAAGAGGCCTAGTGTTATCGGGGATCTGTACTTCAGAGAAGTTTTCCAAGTTTACACTGGATTGCTAAGCATCTCGAGCATCAGTGTGTTCCACAATAGTTATTTTTCTATTTTCCCCCTTCTCTCCTTTTATACACAATGAGCTGCTGCATATATTTCTAGTACTCGTGCTCACTACACACAATCCTTTTCGGAAGGCCATTGTGGGGTTTATGGGTGGTTAGTAAAAGCTTCATTTGACTACGGTACTCCCGCCAAAGCTGCAATCACTGTCTTTTGATTAAATGTTTTATCCGTCCCACGCTTGCTGGGCGGATGTTATGGTCTCACTATTCGAATTGGGTTTGGGAAAAAAAGGTTAGTCTCTAGGCGTTAGTCGATCCCTTCAGAGGGATACATCCTCGCATTCGTCTTCCATCCAGAATCGTAGTGGCGTATTGAATGCGTGTGTGGCCTATACGACTTGACCGGCCAGTCAATGTACAAGTCAGTGCTTTTGTCCTCTCGGACGAGTCTGGTACCAATTGACCGACCCCGGAGGGATGGAAGGCTTGGTTGGCCTAGGCGATTTCGATCCGGTCATCGAAGTGGGATTGGGATGCGATTTTATGGAAGAAGGAAAGAAGGCTGAGTGGAGTACGGAAAGTATTATTTGCAATCGAGGAAAAAGTGTTTGGAGTGTTGAGGAAAGTTGTTCAGGAAATCAAGGCGGCCTTCTATAGCCTGTCCAAGAAGTACCATCCAGATCGAAATAGGGATAATCAAGCTGAAGCTGCTTCAAAATTCCACCAGGTAATCTTTTTTCCCTGTCTCAATAGGGCCAGCGGAGTGTTATCAGGTTTTAGATTTCTCTTTGGATTGGTCTCTGTCTCTCGATCGTTGACAGTTTTCTCCGAAGAATTTAATATTTGAAAATAGGAAATAATAGACTTTGTTTCGGTTTCAAGGTATCGCTTGCTTATGAAGTCTTAGGCTCAGATGAGAAGCGTAAAATGTATGACATGACAAGGATACGAACGTCGCCTGATCTGAGGTTCGTTGAAGTTGGTTTTATTGGATAGTTGCCTATTCTTTCAATTGATGATCACACTGAAAGCCTTGCTTCGCCCTGCCTGTGGTAGTAACTTTGATTGGAGTGAAACTGATTTCTTGGGGATTAAGCAGTAGCAGTAATTATAAAAAAGGAAAACACTAAGCAGTCGTAATAAAGACCATAACTTCCTCTTGCCATTATGTCAACTCACTTCACTATATTCTACTTCTCACTTAGTGTTTTTTAAGCCAAAAGCTCGATTGAGTTTTTTCATACTTAAGAAGTCGATATATTCTTAATGGCGCTACGTCGGATTACGCATTCTTTTCAGTAGTCATTATGTTCGTCGAACAACAACGTCAGCTCCAACAAAGCAGTACACTGACTTGGATATAGACTATAAAAGCTTTGAGCATTTCCAACGTCTTAACAGGCAAGTTGCAGTATTGAATGTGCGTGTTCTGAATGTGATCTAAATGTTTAACGGTCTGCAACATTGATAACTGTAGGATATGCACTGCTTTGACAAAAGCTTCATTCTCATTCACATAGTTCAGGCAAAGGAAGACATACCACTCCCGTTTTGATATGCCAGAAGAGTTCTACGCGGAACTGGGAGGAAAGAGAAGAGAATTCAAGAGCACATATGAACCACCAGCTGTGAGAATGACTGTGTTGTCTTGGAAAGATTTGAGAGTGTTCTTTTGACAATCAGCTAACATTGCCAGTACACGTTTTTTTTTTACAGAGTTCGATACACAAAGATAGTCGGGCTCGAGAGCGAGAAGAACAGGAGCTTTTGCGAGAAATCCAACGAGAGCAAGTAGGTTTTATACTACTTGATGCCCACATCTTCTGTTTGATGACAAACAGTCATTTCCAAGTAGATCGCCAGGTGTGCATGTAGTGACTTTGACGAATTAGATTGATTTGTGATGGCTTGAAACTATTTGAATTTTTTAAACTAGAGACAGTCTCATTTTCCTAGGAACGGCAGCAGGCGAAGTATCCTATCCCAACATTTGAGCAGATGATGCGTGAAAAGCGACGGAAGCAAGAAGAAGAGAACCGTAAGCAGGTTGCTGGTGCACTTGGATTGGCTACTGCTGCAGCAGCGATAATTTTTATAGTGAGGAAGTTTTTCCGGTAGTTCTAGTCTAATTGCCGTCTAGGATAGAGGAATGTATATGATGTAGAAATTAAAATATTCCTTACGAATAGGCATACCTATAAGTCATTGCTCAAGCTAACGGAATTGTATGCAGTTTACGCCAATGATTCTAGACATCATTCCTGGTGAAGTTAGTGCAAGCATTCAGATATCTATAAAGACATCTTTGAAAATTTTCCTTCAGTTTTAGTTCCTTTCATGATTAGTGTCTACTGATTGTTTTCTATCGAACAGCTGAATATTAACATTCATAAAAACCGCAGCATTTCCCACTTTGTTGATGGACAGGGTGAAGCAGGTAATGACGCGAGCAGGAGTGAATTGCCTCCCAATTTTATTCCAGAGCAAATCTCATTCGAGAAAGTGCGTATCCTTAATTAAACGAAAACTTGAGTGCAAAAGTTTGGAGGGTCTGCCGTTTCATGTTTCGAAATAATAGTTTCCGTATCTGCTATTATGCACGAGTAAATTAAGCAATGAAAATAGCCAGAGATACAGGGACATAAGCAGTGTCCTCTAATTTCCTGTGCGAAGGCTCTAAAGGTTGGTGCTGTGATGAAATATTCGTGAGAGTGGTGTTTCTGTTAATGACTGGCTCCGTAAATCATCTTTCTATTTTATTTTTTTCGTTCTAATGATGCAACAGACTACGCATTAAATGTTAAAAAACAAATGTCCTTTTAGTACTACGACTACCTCTTCAGATCCCATATTTTCCATAACAGCCGCGTTGGAACCGACAATAAGAAAGGGTAGGGGATTGAAGTGGCTTGTGTAACAAGGTAAACTATCGTTGTCTACAGTGACGATAATCCTCCTGATTTTTCATAGTTCACCGTTAGAGACGGTTCCCTAATCAACCTGCGACCATATGTATATGGTGCGTAGTCAAGCGGTACATTGAAAGCGGAGGAAG
>UZAF01018597.1:5020-26842 GCA_900617895.1 Haemonchus placei | reverse complement strand
TGCATGAGTCATCTCATGTAATAAATATAAATATAAATATATATATATATATCTAGGCTCGGCTTGAGAACATTCAGACCGCGGTGGCATTACTTGTGGCGTAACGGCTGCACGACCTGCCTATGCACTATATTATGAACAGTTTGGTTTTATTTCAACTCTAGGTACTCCATACCTGTTTGATGTCTTTCTCAGGAGCTGAGTCGAAAAGCTCTGAAAAGAAACCATACATTGCCTCCGCTCCTTCACTACCGTATCGCTTAACGGTAGGAAATTTCAGAGCAAGGAAATGGTCGAAATTCTGAAATAAAAACAAAAATAATAGGAAAAGGGTGCAAATATCAAGAAGAGCGTCATCTCACGGTTGAAACCATTCTTTATACCTCGCACTTGAGCATAAGCTTAGCCAATTTTACTCGTTCTTCTGCGAGAAGTTCTTCAGCGACCGTGCTCTCAAAATGGTGTGCAAGCCACTGCCGCTCTTCCCAACTCTGAATGATCTTGTTCTAAGATGTGACAGCTGGACTTTAGTTATGCGCTGCTTTCGTAAGGATAGTATAGCCATCATCGATAAGAAAAAAGAACCTACGTTAATATGCATGAATTCAATTGCCATTGAACCACAGTAGATCAGCCGCAACTGCTCGGCCAGGTCTTCCATGCTTAGTTCTTTACCCGGCAAAACATCCTGTGGCGACAGACCGTAGACAGCCGGATTTAGTTCCGGCACACTAAACAAGGAATAGGATTGATTGAATACGTAGGAAGAAAAACAAACAAAAGGATAATCATTCGGTGGTGCTCATTCCGTTTTTGAGGGACACGACACCTCATGAGTTCCGAAAACCAGTCACTGAAGAGTTGTCAATCTAATCATTACAAACAGGTCTGGCACAAATTTATCAAAAACCCAGGAATGAAACGCAAAGTAAGCCATATCATCCCATAGTGTATCACCCATCCCGTTTGAGTCAAAAGTTCGATAATACACTAACTACTCGCTCGCTACACTCTCCTACACAACTACACAAAGCGCTCGCTCCTGTCTGTTTATCAGCCAAGAAATTCCATATTACCTCAAGTCCTTTATGATCCTAATCGGACTCTCCAGATGCTGGAAAAATCCGATCAGGCCTGGAATGTGTTGGACGTAGGGCAAGAATAACAACAGAGCACGTTCAAGCTTAGCGTTCAAACTCCTGCCCACTGGTTACTACTACTAATGCACATTAGAAAAGGTCCAGAAATGAGCTCAGGTGAGTGGTGTGAACACGACTTGCGAGTTTTCTTCACAAGAAGTCTCTGGTATCCAGAATCTGACCTCTTTTGGGCTTGCAAGCCAAGTGGATCAAGATCAGCCTGTAGATACCCATATCGCCGGAAGGCATTGATTAGGTGAACCCGCTGACTGTCTTCCGGCCGCATTTCGCCTAAAGTTTTCTACCTTTAAAGTAAGCTCATATTGACAAAAAAAATTGGGATTAATTTTGAGATTATCACAAAAACTGCAGGCGAAACTGTGATTCATTTCAAGGCAAACAAAAATACAAAAAACCGTTTGCTCACTCTCAGGAATGAAGGCACTTTTTGGCGGATCAGGCAGATGTCCAAATTCATTGGGACCCGCACGGTAGGCTCGATAAGAAGTTCCTGAATGAAATTACAGATTACTCATTATTAAGTCACAAAAAAACTTGTTAGAACCAGAGGTTCATAAACCCAATTGAAAAAATCGCTGCTAGTAATAAAAATGCTGCAACCTTATCCTACTTAATCGGCTAACAATAAGTGTGTCTGTTGGTGTGCTTGTATTAGGTCGTGAAGAAAGTTCTTGCGGTTTTGCGCCTCAAACTTCAAATGCATATATCTCAGCTTGAACGAAACTTCATCAATCGAAATAATAACCATTACTATCGACACACTTTTGTTAACGAAAAACAAGTTCGAGTATCCCATTCGCATAGAAGTCCGGAAATCTAGAGGCGATGAAATCGTCGAATGCCGCGGCAGCATCATGTTGGATTTTGAAGCATTTCTCCTTGAGAAAGCGTTGAGATGTTTAAAGAAATGGTAATCTATGGGAGCAAGGTCTGGGGAATATGGTGGATGCGGGAGAGCTTCATAGCCTAGCTCCATCAATTTTCTCAGGGTAAGTTGTGCGACGTGAGGCCGAGCGTTGTCGTGGAGTAGAATTGGCCCCCTCCTATTCACCAGTGCCGGGCTCATGAGCTGGAGTTTTCGATGCATTTCGTCAATTTCTTGGCAGAACTTTTCGGCTGTTACGGTTTCTCCCGGATCCATGGAGCTGTGGTGGATCAGCCCGACTGCAGACCAAATGACCTTCTTTCCATGCTGCTTCGGCTTGGGAAAATGTCGTGGGGCTTGATCCTTGTACAGCCACTGGCCTGATCGTCGCCGGTTGTCGTACAGAATCCTTTTCTCATCACACGTCACAATACAGTCTAAAAATGGATCGTTCCTGTTGCGCAGAAGCAAGGCGGAGGCGAGCTCGTAGCGGCGGTCTTTCTGGTGCTGAGTCAACTCATGCGGCACCNACTTATCGAGCTTCTTCTACTTCCCGATCTCCTGCATGTAGATGCCAACCGCCCTGCGGGAAACACTCAATTTTGAGCCAATATAGTTCAGCGTTGTACGTGGATTCTCTTTCACTAACGTTCTCAATTGTTCGTTGCCAACGGCCGATGGCCGCCCACTGCGCTCATCATCTTCCAGGCTCTCATCACCGGTACGAAATTTTTCAAACCACCACTGTGCTGTGCGTTGATTCATCGTACCTAGATTTAAGTCATCGTTGATATCCCGGTCCGTTTCCGTCGCACTCCTGCCCAATTTGGATTGGAAAAGAAAAATCATGTCGTTTGTGTCAGATCTGTCGTTTGTCCATGCTGATTTCGACTTTCTAAAAACCCCAGGAATCACTACAAGGCAAAACCGATTATATATTTGGATTGAGCAAGAAATGCGCTTTAGGATGGTATAAAACTTGCAAAAAATCTAATAGCAAATAACATCGCGGCGAGCATTTGAAAATTGGGCGTCAAAAACCGCAAGTACTTTCTTCACGACCTAATATGTCTGACCGGAAATTCATAAATCCTGTCCCCGTAGACCTAGAGCATTCACTTGGTAGCAGTACATGCGGCAAGATGGGAACACTCATGGTAGGTGGCAGAAACCGACTTCGCCCACAGGAGGCGTGGTTTGTGCGGAATAAATGTTTGAGCGGAAAACCACAACTCCTGTCCCCTTGGACCCAGAGTGCTCAAATTTGGTAGGAGTACAGTAAGCGAGATGGAAACACTTATGATGGGTGGCAATACCAGACCCACGTTGGGAAGTTTTTGAGCGAAAATTCACAACTACTGTTCCTGCGTACCTAGAGCGTTTAAATTTTGTATGAATACTGGCGGCAGGAAGGGAACTTTTATGACGGGTAGAGGGACTGGACACCGCCTTCAGTGGGCGGAATTTGAGCGAAAATTTCATAAATGCTGTCCCCGTACACCTAGGCGTACAAATTTGGTAGGAGTTCAGTCGGCAAGATGGTGACCCTTATAGGAGGAGGCATGACTTAACCCCGCCTACAGGAGGCGAGATGAATACGAAAATTGCTAATCTATGCCTGAGGCGTCAAATTTGGAACGTGCACAGGCGGCAGATTTAAGACGCCGAAGTTAGGTAGTAGAAAGTAAATGAAATTGATCGAGAGGAGGCGTAGGAGGATGTAGGGAGCGCAACATGCATGAACTGAGCGTACTTCGAGTGAAAACACACAGTCAATTTGGAATATGAAGGACTGAACCCAACACACGAAAAGTGTCGGTGTGTTTAGATAAAATTCGGTAGCTCCTTTTTCTTGAACCAGAAATTTTAAATTTGGGAGAGTGCAGGCGGTGCGTCAACTTTAACCCAAGCAGAGCAGCAGCCTTAGCCGACTGGTATGACAAATAGGCTTAGGCAAAGCGACTGAAATAGCTCTGTTATGGAACGTGGAACACGAGTTTTAGGAAGTTTGCTCGATGCTCTTCCTTAAAATCACGAGCTGTAATTTCATTCTCACACAGAAATTGTGAGGCACGTATAGAGTCGAGCATCGCCTTTTCTATCTGAGAAGTTCTACATAATTATAAAAAAACTCGCTTGATCTAACGTTGGTAGCTTTCCCTTGTGGCATTGGTGTGAATCTAATGGTAAACAACTAATTGAGAGAATGAATCTTAAACGAAGATTACGCATCAACACGCATTTCCAAGATTTTCCATTACGGGCGCGCGTCCGCCCATATTATTATAGCTCACGTCACAGTCGCACGCGGTGCGTCAACCCGTGACGTCCGTGCGATTGCCAAAATAGTAGATCACAGGGAGTAAAGCGAATCATTCGCTCCAGTGATATTTTGAGGTACTGTAGTCTCGAGATCGCAGAGGGCAGCGCCGCGCACGAAGTGTGCGGGGTGACCTGATTACGATGGAAGCGCGGAACGGCCTTTTCCCGTTCCATTACGGCTGAAACTATTGGAAGGTACAACAGAGTGAGACCCGGTTTTAATATCCGGTTCAGCAATAAAGGACCCAACAAAAAGCCAATCTGACATCATCGAACACCGTAGGGTTGTTTCGAACAACAAATTTACAAACTCTCCTTGCAAAACTAAAAGCAAGGCATTGTGCATCGGAAGCTCTCCAGATATGAGTTCAATGGCATCATCTTTGATGCCATACTGACGTCACTAGCCTCTTTTCACATCAATAGTCGGTGTTGTTGAGATTGAATGACACACTTTTGCGTTTCGTTTTTTTAGCCACTAAATCAGAACTCACTCAAGAAATCGCCCATGCTAATCATCTTCAGAAGTCCCTTGATGTCGTGGGTTATAGAGGAGCCAACAAGGGAGTGTTTTTTCAATAAACATCCACAAATAAGGAAAGCTTTGCAAAAAGCCGTACTCGAAAGAGTGGATTGATGGTATTACGTGAATATTCTAGGATGACGTATTTGATACTTCCATTCTCGAGTTCATTTCTATTAGCGGGCAGCTGTATATTCCAGGATTCAGTAGCGCAAGGAAGACGAGCAGATTTTGTCTATAAAGGAACGATTCGGAGCTTATTGGATGCTGTAACACTATCTACCTCCCAAATTCATGAGACGTAAATTTTGGCAACGTGCACTATGAGGTCAAAAGCTCCTTTACTTGAGTTCTATAACTAAAAATTCACAATACTCTTTCTAGAATCGTTTTCTTTAGTCCCGGAAAACATATGCCCAGCAATACTGTTTGCCTACAGTGGCCCTCTTGGATCTAGTTTATTTGTCTTCTAAGGCGGTCGTAGCAACTGCAGACACCCAAGCCATATACTGACAATTACCAGAATCATTCCTTTCCTAATTTTTTGTCGGCATTCAATAGAATGCACGTTTCTTTTAGCAGCGATTGTTCTTTTTTTACGGAAGCAGAACCATCCGTTCGTATCCTCGTTTTATAATATGATCTGAAGTTTGATACAGTGAATTTACTCCGTACTCCTCCCCAGCACGTTACGTATAGAAGCCTAGAAGTTCGCTCTCATAAATACCCAACAAAAGGAAGCATTGCTCACAAATGAACTGTTCTTCGTTTAAGTTACGGCCTAGATTCGCCTCACCGTTTTATTGATTGCTTCATTTCCATTTATAGAGAGGACAATGATTCTTACAAAAGCTATGGTGAACCACTGGCTCAATTTAATTGAAGTGCCACAAATTCATTTCATTACAAATATTTACCACCCTTACTAACACAGCTCATGAAATCTCTGAGGTCACCTCTTCCACACCAACAGCTATATGCCAACAGCTATATTGAGCAAATAACATGTGAACTACCTTCATCTTCTCGTGTGAATCGTACGAAAGAACATTTTTTTTTTGCTGTTTGATCTTTTCAGTTTTGGAGCCAGTTAATCCACCACTAGTGAAGTCCTAACCAGTAAGTCATGAGCTCAAATCAGAAACATCAGTAAGCGTTCTCAGGTGTTCTCATGTTGTCTTTAAGTCGAGCCGCTATGTTTGCCTTCGTAGTGGGTGGTGCATCGACGTTTATGCAATTGTGGCGAACCCTTCTCAACGTCTCCACAACAGAAACTCTCGTCGAATTCGAAAAAGATACTGATCAGCTGACTAGCATCGAGATGGAAGAGCATGAGATGTGGAGTAAGCGTTCATCGCAACGAGAATCGACCCAGATCAGGAATAACAGGTTAGTACTGCTTAATATTTTGTATGAATTCCACAGAGAAAAGAATCTACACAAAGTTTTATTCCCAAAAGGCTTAAGATACGCTGTCGCCCGGGCTGAAAGTGACCTGAACAGTATGAAATTTTCGTTTGTGATACTTACTACTTAGCTGAAACATCCCCATCCTTCACGACAATATCCCCATTCTTCAAAAACTCAGAGCAGCCATTATCCACCCTTTCCTTCTGATTCGACTAGGACCTTGAGACAGCTCAGTGTTTACATAGAAAGGTCGAAAACACGTCGCAAATACCGAATATAAAGACGGAGAGTCACTGAGCAAATTCACCTCAAATCAATATTTACCACTGGTTTCTAACAGTCAGAACAAAACATGATAGCACGTACAGATTTTTTGCGTGAACTTTTCAGGAGAATGCCACAAACGCTCACTGAAAAAGATCGATCCTATATCGCTGGAATTATTTTGTAAGTCGTTTACTCTATCTCTTTTAAACAATACCATGCTTTTTAACATTCTTCACAACCGTCCCAACTGCCACAACGACCCCATTCAAGTTTTCGACAAATTATGGCATTTTTTATACCACTCCTGAATTAATGACATTAAATAAACAAAAACTAATCTGATTCACCACGTAAGACTAATCTTTTGATGCTGCAAGCCTAAAAATTCTCTCATTTCGAAATAGCCACGTAGCATTTGACAAACTGATCACTAGGTAGACAGTCCACATTAAGTCCATCAATCTATGATTCTTACCATATACATAGGTGAGCTACGTGGATATTACTTGCTCCCATAATTCAGAACTCTACATTGGTAAAAAGACGATAATTTATGATTTAAGATTTTTAATGATTGAGATGATTTCAGCGCTTCCGTTCTTGCCGTCACATTAACAGCGCTAGCGATTGTTATGTGGACTATTATTCTATAGTTACGTGGCACAACAACCATGATGAGATCCCTTGTCAGATACAATCTGAGGAAGACGTCGACTCCTCGTTGCTTCCAGCTTCCCTACTGGGAAGGTATTACTTAGCCAGCTGACGGCATGATCGACTACCCCAACCGAAATGTATACGTGTACACCCATGTTTCAGGTGTTATTCTATTTTAGCTACGCTATATAATTGACGGTGACATCGATACATTACCGTTGAACATTTTTTAAGAAAGCAGCAGGCATCATTATTGAATAGTCATGTTTGTTTGTACCATTCTTGGTTCTGCAGATTGTTTGGATTGAAGAAATGCTCCATCAATGTTCTAAGTTCCCCCACATCCATCATTATCCTATGCCGAGTCGCCATTATTCGATTGGAATTCATGAAATTGTATAAAGGTAACCGCGTCATGAACATCGTAAATAAAAAATGAGTATGGACTTGAAAAGTCACATCGGAGTAACCTGCCACCATATTAATGAGATAGATGACAATGAGAAGATGAGAAGCATTACATTCTAGCTAACCAGGGAAGGATCCCAAGTCGAAGTGGCCGTTTGAAATGAGACCTACACTGATGGACGTGTTTTTGGATGCTGAATTCAAATCTGCTTTCCAAATTTGCTGGGCGTTTCTCTGAACGGAGTTATGAGGATGGTCTCAGGGAGCTTAACATAAGAAAACTTAAATTTCATGGATGCGCCTGTCTTCTTAACGGCTGCTTGCTTTGGTGGTAAGCGTGACACGTCATGTGCGGGAGACTAGTGTTCGGGTTTTGTGGAGGGCAGAATCTTTGCATCATATAGAATTTTTCCCTTTAGGACTAGAAACTACTGTCATGGTGATACTATCACGTTCTATGAAGTTTTGTTGCTTTGCTGATGCCTTTTCCTACCTACCTACCTGTTACAGAGTAGGAGTTCTTCCGCGGGCAAAATTTTGAAATCCGGGCAGAACAAGGCATATGACGAGCAATGATGATGCTAAAATGGGTGTTGGTGCTAGATTAGGTGCGATGGTACATAGCAGCTCCGGACCCACCAACATCGGCACTGTTGACAATGGACTCGTTGATATCATTCACAGACCAGAAAGCCATTCAGTGCGTCTTACCCCCAAAAAAGCAGGTAAAGGGAATGACATTCTTCTCGAGGCTTCCAAGAGACTAATACAGCCAACAGAAGCCTCTTTAAAATCCTTTTAGAAACATGGTTAAACGCACCACTTCATATGTAATAGCTCATGATCTCAACTTTTGCGTGTACACACGAAGTCCCATTTTCGCTTAGTATCGCTTGTCTACTTTTAGTTCTGTGCTGTTAGATCTAGGAAATTCCTCTTTTATTTATGTATGGCGCCGGCTACTTAAGTACTCAACCGGGTGATTTTGGGACGCCTACACAATTCTGTTTCCCTTCTAATTTGGGGTTAGTAACTGTGAAGCAATGGGCTGTGACGAGTTCTTTTTCATCCCTTGCTCCCATTGTGAGAAGAGTGAGAAGTTCTTTGTTACAAGCATTCCGTGATAGAGTATCACTTTTGCTCATTCAAGTGGCAAAAGTTATCCTACAGTGAATCTAGATTGAATGGGCATGCGAGTAAAACTGAAGTATTACTTTATGTTAATTAGTATCAGCAAAAGCATTGAAAGTTCTTAAAACGTGATAAAACCACAAGGGGAGCATTTTCTAGTCCTCAAGGGAAAGATTCTATATAATGCAAAAACTTTGTCCTCCACAAAATCCGAACCCTAATCTCCCGCACATGAAGCGTCACGCTCACCACCATACCAAGCCGCCGTTGTGAAGAAAGGCGCATCCATGTAATTTAAGTTTTCTTATGTTAAGCTCCCTGAAACCGCCCTCATAACTACATTCACAAAAACGCTCGGCAAATTTGGAAAGCAGATTTGAACTCAGCATCCAAAAACACGATCAGCAGTGTAGGTTTCATTTCAAATGGCCACTTCGACTTGGGTCCTTCCCTTGTAAGTAAAAAACGTGATTCCAGGTACTGTATGGAGGTAGACCTTGTTCACCATTGCCTCGCCGCGCGACTCAATGGAGGGTCGCTAAGCAGCCTCAGCTACAACAAACCCTGGAACATCGTTCTTCCATAGTAAGACAAAACTAGTTGTAAAATCGCTCCCGCTGGACTATTTGTAAGAATATTAGGGTATAACGAAGATCGCGTGCTTTCATCCATTCATTGGGTGCTTTCAGAATTCAATGACGTGCATTGTTTCACCGACCGATCGGCCGACGGCATTGCTGGCCATGTGTTGACAACAGTGCACCGGTGGATACCGCTCACGCGGCCCTGAGTGGTGCTACAGAGCGGAATGAATCAGTGAGCATCCTCCGCCACTCGCGTGCGGCTGCGTGGCGTTCTAGTTATTTGCCTTCTGTTTCTCTGGCATTGGAGCGCGATATTGTTTGCGCGTCATTTTCAAAAATGCACCACGTGACCCCTAGCTGCAAGAGAATCGACACGCATCCTTGCCCAGAGTCCCTTTTTCATGCGTCGTATATGTGGCGGGTGAAAATCTGGGCATTCAAATGAGTTTATGCCGTGAAGTAAAATGTATTGTCTACAGAAAATCTGCAGAATTCGGATGATGCTCTCTGTTTCATTCCGCTCTGTACCGTCACTCCGCGGCCCTAAAAACAATCTGTCACGTGACCAGCCACGCGGTCGGCCAGTCGTTTGGTGAAACAGTGAGTGTCGCTGAAGTCTGAAAGCACCAATGAAAGGTTTGCCATATAGCAGTTGTCAGCCGCGCGTGGAATGCCAGCGTTTCGCCATTTGTTCTGCGCCTTCTTCAATAACTTGATGTTAAGGAGTAGGCAACAAAGATTATTCGAGCTGAGTTTGACCCACATCTTCCTAACAGCGAACGTCCGAATCGGAGGGTCAAGATTTCATGGCAAAATAAGTGTTAACGGGGACACCTACACCGCCGACGCCTCTGCTGTATTATGTTTCAGAGAACAGTTCTTCTCCAGTCTCGAATACGGTGTGCAACAGAAGATGCCTTCTCGCATCGATTAGTCCTATGACCTCGTACCTGATCTTGATCTTCCTAACCGTGCAGACTGAACGAATGCTGGACGAGATCGACAGTGCTTGTGAAAAGATCTTATGAGACTGAACTTAACGAAGACGGATTGTTTATGAGAAACGGATGGGTATCTGAAGCTCCCTTTACGCTAAACGCTGAATGCTCTAGCTACGCGTATCTAACTCGGGAGGTCAACATGACCAGAGCTGAGGAGGAAAATCGAGGGAATAGTGAAGAAGACTAAGTACATCCGTCTCCGCGCTCACCTTTTCAATACTGCAGTCCTTCCTAATTTGACGTAAGCCTTGGCGACTTGGACTCTCCAAAAGCAGGATGAAAATGCCGTCTGCACTACTCAACGTGCCTTGGGAGGGACGATGCTCGGCTCGGATTTCTCTATACGCGCAACTGCTAGAGGGAATCCGGAGTTTCGAGTTTCGCCAACGAACGAAAAACACCGTTTACGCCAAGAAATCGAAGATTATCTGGGCCGGACAGTTATGCTATATCGTGATGACCGCTGGACTAGAGCGGTTACTGACTGGATTTCTCGGGAAGTCAAAGAAACACCAGGGTGGCCGCCAGCGTGATGGCCAGACTTCTTCACGAAAACGAAAGAAATTCTGCACATCTCCCTGAAGGGAGGAAGACCCACAGAACCACTCCTGCTCGCGACAGGGACGAATGTACCTCTCAATAGAGGATGTTCCCCTAAATAGAGGATGTTTCGGCTACACGTTTTGTGCCTTTCAGAATATTGTGTGTTAACACACGAGGCATGCACGAAGTGATGGACGCCTGTGTTACGAAGTGTAGACGGTAGCATCAAGCATTCGCCTGTATGGCTCCGCTATTACTTTGTCGACCCATTGGCTATGTCCCATTCATTTGTTGACCGATTTGGGTTATCCCATTGATGTGTCGACCGATTGGCGCTATTCCGTTGATCGCGAAGATGAAACAAGAGGTAGCGAAAGTGCGAAAAATCATGTTTGCAAGAACTGCAGTAGAAATTAGTCTGTTGGTAAAATATTCAAGTTAAACGTATGCTCAAGGGAGAATAAGTGCTCACTGAATGCGCACAAGAAACTGAATGTTCCTCATATTCGTGACATGTACCTTCTACCGCAGTTAGAGATCCAAATCTGCATTTTCGTCAACATGCACTGAATGCTGATTTTGATAATTGCCCGGGAAATACAAAGCAAAAATTTAAAAATCTCATGGATGGAACCGATGCAGCGACTTCCAGAGGCATGACAATCAATGAGTAAATGCAGATCAAGTGTTCAGGTAAGATCGTGGGTCATGTTATCATGTTTTTCACATACCCTTAATCCTACTATATACAGTTCGCTGAGTGGTCGGTTGGTTTGTCGGTGTATATGCGTGTGTGTCGGCGTGAGTTTGAACGGAACTTCATAAGTCATGTTCTCGTGGAATAGGAACATCCATGGCAGGTAGTGGGACCAGACTTCGCCCACAGCGGCGGAGTGTCAGAGTGTGCGTGACATAGATTTTCGACCGCACATTCAGGACTCCTATTTGTGTGTACCTAGAGCGTTCAAAGTTGGTAAAGGTACAGGCGGAAGGATCTCTATCAGCTCTATCGAGCTGTTATCACATAACAACTGAAAGAAACTGATAAAGAGCCTTAGAAGGTGATAAGCAGGATCCGTTACCTCTTTCGTGAAACGGTGTAGACTTGGCACTTTAATAAGGAATGTGGATCAAGAAGGGACCGCAGATGTTTAGTGATAAGGAATGATAACAAATGCTAGAGACTGATAACGAGCCAGAGAAGGCAAAAGTCACTAGGTCTACAATATCTTTCATATTAACAGTGGAGCACTTCAGTAGGCGGTGGATGTTAAGGGGCCGAAGGTGATTGGTGACAAGGACTGATTACAAGCGGGCAATGCCAGACAAAGAACGAAGGCCTGAGTCACTAGGTTTGTAAACCCTTTGCGTCAACAGTGGGACCTTGGCATTTTAATAGGCGATGTGGAATATGATGTGGTAGTAGGTACTCTATAATAAGAACTGATGACAACTGTTAAGAGCCGATAAGGGGCCTTAGAGAGCAAGAGCCACTTACAAAAACATGACGGCTTTGGTATTCATGATCAAACAGATTTTTTTAGTTTCATTCAGTAAGACGGGATGGTAGAATAGGGTGACAAAAGTGAGTGGTAAGGGCAGTGATAGAGACCCTTAGCCGCACTCCGATGGGCAGATGAGTATTTTATTCAGTACTTGCTATTAGGTTGCGACCGCTACCCAGCAAGATTTGTAACTCAATGAAGGATTTTCTTTGCTCGATATCATTCGCGACAAAAGTTCACCGACCGCCAGTAATCTGGTATTCTCAACTAATAACATCTCCGTAAAGAAAAAGGTCCATTGATAACGACATAACGGCACCTAATAATGGTGTTATCAACACTCGAAACATTTAGGAGTACCGCACAAGGCATTGTTTGCCCAACAGTTGTATCCTCAATGGGTATTTAATTTCAAAAGAAAAAAACGGTAAGATCGACACTTCGAGTTAGAGGCGTAAGCACCGACTTACACTGAATACCACACGCATTGCCTAGTCTTGTGCCAATCAGTATGCACAGCAAAATAATTTGTTCCAAAGAAGGAGTGGCGAGTGAGCTATTACTACAACTTTGTCAAAGGAAGTAAGCAAGGCGCTAGTCGAGCGAACCGCTGTTCGACAAATAAATGGATTATTAACTGCCAATCGTCATCATTAGAGCTTCTGGATTAATTGGACTTGGATATTGAACTCTCCGTTTCAAGTTACTTTGAGCATATTCATACACTCAGAGACGTATCTATTACATGTATACGTAATAGCTTGACTTTTATCTACTAGGATATTGTGGAGAAATAAACAACTTCCATAACTAACGTCTGACACACTCACCACAACATCGCAGACCTTGTTGGACAACACGAGCCCTCGCCAACATCTCTGCCCACCCTAAACTGATAGGTATAACTGCGACTAGACAAAATCGTTGCGACGCTTTGAGCCTGCACTTAGCACTTGCAGTTATAATGATAAAACAAAAAACAGAAGCCGGACAGCCAGTGTTCTTCTGATGTCAGTAGAATTTGGAGTGTCACATTTATATAAGTTACCATGAAAGTATGCAACAAAAGTTACAATAATAATATGATTATTTCTACAACAATGATGTTTTTGGAGAAGTGATACATGAACAAGAAAAAACTTAAATATCATGCACTAAACAGCTTCTGATGTGAGAGATTCCCGTTACAACGATTCTGCAAGGTGACTTTATCACTGCTCGTTAGATTAAGGTCTTCTTTTTGGTTTCCGCCAAAGTTTTTGCGGCTGTAGAAATATTGAACTTTTTACAAAAAAAAAAAGAAACAAAAAACCTAAAATTAGACTCAACTCAGTTGAAGAGCTAGAAAAATAAATAAATAAATAAAACTATTAGTTATATGAAACGCGAAAATCAAATCATCTTCAAAACAGACGCGCTGTTACGCTCACATCAAACAAATGCTTTCCAAAAAACAACATAGGACTCTATGGAAAGATGGCATTCTCACATAATATTCAACTTTACTAATCCTCCAGCCTGATAAGACTGCTGCTGCTGAGGAACCAGCGACGACTGACGCTGAGGAGATTGTTGGAAGGTTGGCTGGCGCTGGTACTGCCCCACCATTTGCTGCTGAACCGCCGGTTGTTGTTGTTGCATCCAAGAAGTGCCCGTATTCACTCCAGCGTACGGCGCATCTTAAGATCATAAAACTTACCAGAAGTTTCGTAAACTTGCCATTCCTGATCTTGATCTAGGCTATTTTCAATGTAGCTTTCGCGGCTCTTGAGTTCTATATTGATTTACGAACCTTATACACTTAATGCCTTACGAGTACGATCGCATACAGTCAGTCAATTTTTAGCTACGACATAAAATACATCAAAACGAAACAGAAGTATTATGGGGTTTGGGACGTGGTCCTGTTGGCAGGGAACTTGAAAAAAAAGTGAATCACCGCTCGAGAGACAGATGTTTTTATGCAATCAGCCCCATAAGATCATGCAACTCCTGTTTTGCGTTGGTTTTTGGCTTTATACCTCATACTGCTGGCGCTTTTCCCTTCCAAAGGACCGTACCAAGTACAGATGTAAAACCCACACAAAAACAAAACATCCTTCAAATCCTCGATCAGTCCTCGAAGCAGAATATGGAGGACCTTACGCCAGAAATCAACGCGCGAAGTGGTAGATGCGTGGTCTTTTGAGATTGATTACATGAATACATGTCTCCTGACCATGACAGAGCGGTGTAAGATTTTCATTTTGAGTTTCCCGCCTTTCACAGTTTGAATACGTATTGTCTGCTCTACCTTGTAAGTGGTGATTGACTGATTGTATGCAACCAGCAAAATCTCAATATCGACGAAGGATTAAACTTCGAAATTTCACCAACAAAATAAGAACTCAGGAGTTTCGAACAGCACATATTCAAAACATGATCAGAAATTTTCCAAGCAACATGAAAAGTGCGGTTGCATTATTTCGAAAAATCGAAACCAATTAAAGTCATTGGAGACAAATTTCCGCCCAAAATTCGAAGATAAGGCAATGTTTGAGCAGATTAACTCATACGCGAATGCACAAAAGTACACGTACTCAGAGTGGTCTGCTGCACCTGTCCCAAGCCCAGCTGAGCTCCCGTCTGCTGCTGTTGCTGTGCTTGTTGTAATCCCACGCTCTGCCTGAAAAACGATTGAGTACGTCGAGTGAGCAGAAAAAAATACAACAAGGTATATAACTACAACTCACAAATACTGCTGTGTAGTCATCGGTGCTGATGACTGGACTCCGATAGCAGACTGCTGTTGTTGAACGGCCTGAACACGACATTTGAACAAAATAATTCCTTTTAATAGATCGGGACCGCTTAAGACAGTTCTTATAAAGGATTCTGATATTTTTCACCTTTATTTCCTTCTTCAAAATGTTGAGCAGTATTTTCACCTAGTGTTACCCCAATTTATCGATATCGCTGGGAACTCTACTTTCGACAACGCTTGTCCAATTAAATCCTAACGCGACATGCGTTACGTTTGAGAAAACGTTGTTCGTTGGTTTGGGCCGTATCAAAAGCTCAAGGGTCAGAATACCTCTATCCACCACTTCCTTAAAACAGGCCTAAAGAGTAAATTTAACACCAGTTCAAAATAATGCACAAGCTTTGCGTAAGGCTCCACTGACGAAATTGAAAGGGTGACGAACCTTTTGAGACTAACTGGTATTGTTCGAGTTCGGTAGGTCAAACAATATACGAGAGCACATTCACAAACAAGGACACATCGCGAGCAAGTCTGGTTTAAATTCATGAAAGTGCGACCGTAAAAAGTTAATTATGTAAGTTTTTACAAATTACTTATTTATTTGTTTAGTAAGTATTTACAAATTAGTGACGGAGCTGGACATATTCGATCTAACAGTAGCTGTTTTTGTCTTCGTACAGGGAATTGCATGACAACTCAACCTAATGGCTTTAACCAAAATACTCACAGTAACATAAGGTACTTGCTGAGGCTGTACATTCACCAGACCTTGGTGCATTGTTGCACCAACAGTTCCATATACGGGGGTGGTTTGGTTGGGGAGATAGGTTGTTTGTTGAGCAGGAACAGCGCCCATTTGAGGCACAGTTGCCATCTGTTGTACTTGTGGAGGAGTGGCGACAGCATAAGGAGCCTGAAGTTTGAATACCTATAAAGAAAAAACCGCTGATATCCAACTGTGCTTTACTCTTGCGTTGTCCCCATTGCGACCGTTCACATTCATTTAGCAAACCTAATTTGTTTGATTGAAAAGATTCTATCAACTTGTACCCTTCCATGATCGAAGGAAAGCATTCTACATGTTCATCTTACTAACAAAAACAAAAATAAAGCACCTTCAATGAATATGGATGGCTTCCACCAATAGCTGCAGGCTGAGTATATGCTTGAGGCTGGGGAGCGATGTAGGGGACGGCAGCCGAAGAAAGTCTAAATCAAATATCAAAATGATTCACTTCAATCGTGATACATTGTCCTAATACGTTGCAAAACATTATTCCCTATAACATGGCGACTCGACGTGAGCGAAAGCGTAGCGCTGCGATAATACGATTGCGAATCAGCATAAACCATTGACAATGTCTTACTTACGCGACGCGACTAATGTTCAGTGAAAATGTTTATCGGCTGCAGTGTGAAACGACGACGACTTCAACCTCCTGGGCGATTGAGGAAAACGCGTAACTACGAGATTTAGTCAAACGGTGACGAAAATACTGAATTCTTAACGAATAATTCTAGTGGGAAGACTTTCAATGATGCTGTATGATTGAACTGCCGCACCAGCCAGTAAGAGTTGCACGAATATAAGTGAGAATAGAGCGAGAGTGACCCTCTAGGCGCTGAAGGTGCTTCTCCAACCTACCAACCTGTGCTCACCGGCTAAATCAGAATGAGATAAAGATAAGTCAGAATTTTGACCTTAAAGTATCATGATTTCTAAATGCTGAGACAGAGATACATGCAGAGTACGACGAGCAGAATAATCGTAATTTTCAAGAACCGTGTCGCTCAAGTACACTCAAGTCGACGTGACGCGTGATATCACACATTTGCGAGATCGTAACGTAGATAAAAAGTATGGAGGCAGCGATAAAAATCGCACGACAAAAACGAGAACGAAAATCAAAACCGACGAATTCGAGCGACTGAAATATTTTTCTGCTAGAAATTGCAGATGTTCATCGAATTAACGGTCACGAAACGACGACGAAGAACAAAAGACGCCTTAGAATTAGTCGGTGAGCACAACTGCCGAAGCAGCACCAGCGTATTTCCGACTTTCCACTTTTGAACTCACTAGAGTCTCAGCTTTCCAATTTCGCTGGTATATCTTCAAAAATAAATTCTTCCAAACCCTAAAATTATATTTATAAAATCGTAAAACTGCATAAGCAGTACTGTGTAGATGCTGTG
This sequence comes from Haemonchus placei, assembly GCA_900617895.1. NCBI lineage: Eukaryota > Metazoa > Nematoda > Chromadorea > Rhabditida > Trichostrongylidae > Haemonchus > Haemonchus placei. The sequence goes on along the minus strand of UZAF01018597.1, from coordinate 9,527 downwards.
CCCAAAGGCGCAATTGGCGTGACGTAGACCGATCCAGCCATGCCATTACGTTTTGCATGAATCTCCTTCTGCAGTCGTTCACGATAATAAGTATATCGCTGTCGAGATAAACTGTATTCCTCATAGAGTTGTTGTAGTTCACTGAAAATGAAACATATTCAGATAAAGCGCACCAGAGAGGAGGTCAAATATCACAAACAAGACTGGAATAAAAGCCAGTCGGGAAGAAAATGCGCTAGAAAGAAAGGACGATGGAACCAAATTACGTTGAAGACGAAGATCATAACACACAACGGGTGAAAACACAACGATTCTGGAACTGTGTAAGTCAGGATTCTAGGTAATGAATAAATGTGGGCACTTACGGCTCTGGTGGGCGTGGTATCTCCTCGTCAACCATGCTGATCATCTGAACTGACCTTTTCGCATCAGGACCATCTCTGATAGAAAAAAATCAGTAAGTTTAGAGACCCGTAAGTAAAACTACAAATTTAAAAAGAGCCCTCACATTGCACCAGCTGGCCGCTTCACTGCACCAGTAAGATCTATTTTGATTGTTTGGGTAACTCTGAGTACAAAGAGAATGAGCTATTATGTCATTAAATCACGATAACGACTTATAGTGGTTGACTAGGTACCAATTCAGATTGAACATACTGATTATTTGGATCTTTGGGACAGTTTGGCGTTTTGTGGTCTGTTGAAGCACAGCGAAAGCATTGATTCGACATTCCAGGTTGGGAGCGCAATTTCGATGTTGATCTGAGACACAAACAAAGACGTCTGACACATAGAGTCCAGAATTACCACATAAATAAATCTCTACACGTCTATTTTATTTGTGCTATCGATTACGAACAAGGTCTTGACCCGAACATATCTCTTCTCCTAGAAATAGTTCTTCAATTCACTATCACAGCTCCAATGAGAGGGAAGAACTTTGCCCCACAGACACTTTCTTAAGGGAGGAAATATGTAACATATTTCTCAAGCTACTAGAATGACTTTTCGAGCCAAATTAATTTGAAGCTTGCATACAATTCAGCACTATGATCCAGAGTACAGCTACAATTGTTTATTAGCATGATGATTTGCTGATGACTCTATGCGTGATTTTCTGAGGATTCTGATCCCGGAATCAGAAACTATTGTAATATTCGCTATAAGCAATATCGATCAAGCCCTACAAATCTTGTTCAGTAGAAATTAGCTTTTGTAACTGAAGTCCTTACAGCTGGGTGTATCAAAAACAGCAATAAAATAATTGACAGTATAGATGAAAAAACTCACAGCTGAATGTGAATATTTTTTCCTTCCAGAGTGTAGCCATTCAACCTGTTTATGATTGACTGAACATCATCATCCTCAATATGCTGAAATATTAAAGATTCTTCGCAGTTTATATGCTCTTGATAGCTAAATCGTACTGCAATGTAAATCTGCTAATTTAATGAAAGACTAAACCTTAACGGCTCAAAAAGGCGAATCGCCTAAAAAGAACCATCTCCGCGCCCTCGCCTACACTCTTTCAGATGCTAGAGAAAATCTTTTTGTTCAACCAGTATTACATCTTAGCCAAAAGAATACGGATTTTACCAAAACCTTAGAAGGGAAGGACCAGCTGGTGATATTTCTTTATGCAAAAAACTGGGATGATGTAAGAATGGACCACTCAATTGACTCACCCCTTCTGGTGCTCCTTCAATCTTTGAGCTTTAGTACTTTGAAAAAGTAGATTCTGTCGGCTAAGAAACGTTCTAAGCACCACGATCGTCAAAGCCGGCCACCATTCCCTCTAGCGTCCAATGTTGAATAAAAGCGGTGCCTCCCTCCTCAACCCGATTACATTTCTACCTGTACCATTTCTACCCGATTACATTTCGGTTCAAAAAAAAAATTAATGTCGAACCAGATGCTCCCCTCAGGACCAAGCCATATTCCCGTAGTGACGGAATTCAGCGTGGCGGCAATTCTATCCGAATTCCCAGGCTGAACAGTAGTGGTTCAGCGATAATCACCGTAATCACCAAAGTTAAACTTCCTCGGCACAGTGCGCGATTGCAAGTGGACACGCCAATGGGGCAAAAGAACCCATACTAACACACCCACAGCACAATGGTTCTATGATATTTCCACCATAAAAACGATGACATGACAAAGTGAAAAACTTACCACAAAGGCATAATTTTTCACGACATCGCACTCCGTTACTTTTGTGAATTGTTGAAAAACCTGCTTGAGTTTCGTTGAATCCACAGTGTCGGCAAGATTCCCCACAAATAATTTGACCATGATTTCTAGAAAGGCAAATAAGTTGAATTTCCACGAGATTTAACCGTATTACCTAGGTGTCCAGCGAAGCGATCTGACCGAGTCTCCGCAAAATCTCTACGTAGCAGAGATCAACCCAACCAAAACAAAACTTCAGTAGTGATAATAAACTCTGTTCGCCACCTAACAATTTCTGAGAATATAAGGGCTTAAACTATAAATGGGTCAGAAGGGGTAAAGTTCAACAAAAGATGTACAAGTGCGTTGTGGGTGCTATGAGCCTAGCGAGCACAGTCACAAAAGTGAATATAAAATGCCGCTGTTCAAATGGAATAAAACCGGGTTTTTCACGGCGCGGCGCTAGTACTAATAAAAAAGTTCAGAAAACAAAGTCGTAAGAAGATACCATTGTGATTCTTCATGGACACATTCACTTCAAGACCACACTTTCAAGTGATGAAGCTTCATTCGTAATCGAGAAGAACGAGCGAATACAAATGAAAAAGAGGGAGTGAACAAAACATTCATAAGGACTTCTGCCATGGATGATTAAGCAGCAACTTTGAAGGGTTAAAACAAAGTGATTTGTCGAATTCAATCATCTACAGCGCATATTCGTTATACAAGGCGGGATTATAAAGGAATAACAACAATTGAGTTTCGCTTCCAAGATTTGAAAGAGATAGAAGGTGGTTCATGAGACATTCTCCGTTGACGGCTGATAGCGCTCCTTCTCCTTGATCAAGAAATTAATCAAGAAGTCGATTGGATTCTCCGGTCTGTCCTTCGCAAGTGCTCCCAGAGCCTGAAAAGAGAAATTTGTGCACCTTTAAACGCAACGAAAAGGGAACATTGTTAATTACGACCACATACCTGCAGCAAAATAGGAACCACCGTTTGATCAAGGTATTGTCGAGTTGGAATGGCTGGTGCAGCACGGGGAGGTGCCAGCACACCAGCAGCCTGGGGCGCAGCGGTAGCAGCAGCGGTGGCAGGCGGCGCTACTTGTGCAGGAGCTGGGGCAGCCGGAGCCGCAGCAGGAGCAGCAGACGCATTTTCCTGAACCGTCATAGCCGACCTAATACACTGCAGTAACGACATTGAATGATTCAAACCGCCGTACTCGCATTTCAGCCTTCTTCAATTTGCTCAAAATCAATCTTACAAGCGAACTCACGTCAAACCAGGAATTATACAATAGAACCGTGAAAGCCTTCTTACAGTTTCAATGTTGAAGGAAGAATCTGGCATTGAAAAGGACGCGAAGAGACATCGCTGGTTCACTTCATTTGTAGTACGACATTGCGTGTGAATAATAATTGGTAGACCATAAAGTCAAAGTAAGCAACAATTCTGATGGAATCGAATGGAATATTCCACGGAACGCGAATTGGTTGCGAAAGAACACAGGGTCGCCCACATAAATGGCCTCATCTTATGCCAACGATGAACACGCTGGAAAGGCGAAAAGGCTAGAGAAACTGGTAAAGGTGTTAAGATCGGTCACAGCGGAGAATACCCCGATCGAATTGAGCAAAGAAAAGGTACTGGAAAAATTACACATGTAAATGTAACGCAATTTGGCGGTTACAACTACAAAAAGAGTGAAATCTATCTGAGCCTTGGCCATGTCATCAGGTAAGTGCCGGAAGGAAATAATCTCACTACGTAGCAGTGGTCTGAGTTCCTCTAGTGTTGTAGCTCCGTAGATCTTTCATTTACTCTTAGCACTCGAAAGCATGATCTCACTACACCAAAACCCTTCTTTTTTAGAAACTCTAGGTGCAACTATCCAGCCTCCCAGAACCAGACCACGCCCAAGTGCAAACACAGCCAGCAAAAGGCAGATGGCAGGAAGGGAAACATCAAAATCCTTCTTATATATAAAGCAGTAACTTGGTTTGTCGGTTTGTCGGTATGTCCGTATGTCCGTATGTCGGTATGTCGGTATGTCGGTCTGTCCGTCCAGGTTTCTTTGTGATTATGATAAAGGTAGTGATATGGAAAAGTTAACCTTCTTATATACAAAGCAGTCACTTTGTGGGTAGGTTAATGGAGAAAGTGAGCACTGCGGAGGGAAGTGAGTAATATGGAGTGAAGTATTTATTATTTCAAAGTGTGATTTCTACTGTACTGTACTGGCAGTACTTCGGCACTGTTACTTGATCGACACTGGCATGATACTATGTTTTTCTACGCAGTATTCAGGATTTGGCTACCACATTCATTTTTTTTC
>UZAF01018595.1:11780-31433 GCA_900617895.1 Haemonchus placei | reverse complement strand
CGAATGTGGTGAAGGACAATTAGAACTCGTAGTCAGCCTAGCGAGGGACGGAGGCCTCCCGTCCCCCACTGCTCCTGCCCTTATTGTACCCTATCCAGCCGTTTTCCGACCTCATTCCTGCACAAATGGTATCAGAGGGGGCTTCGAATTCAAACCATGTGCAAATCTCCGAAACCACTTTTTCGTGATAATTTCGAGGTACTCTTTTTGAAATCGAAAACTGAATGTAGTGGCTAAAAATAGTGCATCGGTAGTGAAAAAAGCGAAAAAAAATCCGCCGATTTTTGGAAAGTAGGCCTCCTCAAAAGTAGGGAAAATAGAGGTTGTTCGAGATTACCATGACGGAAATGACATGGAAGGGTATTCGGGCAAGATTAAAGCTGCTGCAACTGCGCAAAGAGCCAATTACCAAACCTGTCGAATACCACAACTGTACAGAACTGCCTTTCACTGCCGCTATTGGTCATGACAAGTTGTTTGACCTTCCTACATGGGTTCCCTTGTGAATGGTGCAGCCTCTACAATGCCGGCGAAACTCGTCCAAACATTCCCACTTAACAAACTTTGGGCCTTTATAACGCCCTATCTAGGCCATTTTACGACCTCACAGCGCCACATATAGTACACATACGAGGGGACCACAAAGATATCTCAGAGTAATACCTCATGGGCCTTTTCTATCGTGAACTGTGCCTTTAATATGCAACGGCACTATACCAACTTTGCAAATTTATGGTCTTATGGTCTTTTCAACTTTATTGTCAACTATTTGGGCCATCACATGTCCACAACCGCTTATCCAAGATTTGTTAGGAGACCAAACTAAACAGTATCGGTGGAGTTCCTATTTCATTACTGCTTCCTGACCTCGCCCACATGACATTTCACGCTCTTCATCTAGCATACGTGACTTTTTGTGGACAGACGCATAAACCGACATACAAACAGCCACACAAGAATAGCCTTTTCTATAGAGATATCTCACAACTATTCAACCATTTGATCAGCTGCATGAACAGAGGGGTTCATCATGGCGACAGCATCTCTCAGACACTTTCCTTTGCCGTTCTCGCAAAAGTCGTTTGCCAGTTGGAACGGCAAGGTGGTGGTGGAATAGACTTCCAAAGACATCCAAAAGTCATAAACTCTGCAATAGATCACTGTCGCAGTCGCACATGAAAAGGATTCGAAAATGGGCCGATTATGAGATTTTGTAATTAACATCAAGTCAGGGTTGATGACTGAGTCTTCGAGGTGGTCAAAAAGACAAATATCAGTAAACCTAATGATGGAACCCTTCCTCAAAAGCTCTGAAAAATAAGGAATGATATGCTCNTCAAACTTTTCTAATCGGTTTCGATGTTGAATGATACATAATAATAATGGGCCCTTTGCAATATCTATGCCAGTATTATTTATTCAATCAATTCATCTTAACGGCACAGCTCACGATAAAAAATAGCTTAGATATCCCACTAGGATAAATCTGTGGCCTCCTCGTACACCATAAGTATCGCTGTCAGGTCGGAAAACAGGTTAGATAGGGCGTTATAATGGCTCGAACATTGTCCCGTGTGTGTGCGCGGACGAGTTTTAACGATATTACAGAGGCTGCACCATTCACAAGGGAACCAATGTGGGAACTTCAATAGCTTGTCATGACCCATAGCGACAGTGAAAAACAATTCTGGACAGTTTTGACTTGTTGTGGTCAGCTCTTTGCGCAATTGCAACAACTGAGATCTCACCTTAACCCCCTTCTATCTCATTTTCGTCTTGTTCAACATCTATTTTCAATGCTTTTTTTAATCATTTCACCCACCCCGGAGCTCCTCCCCTGCTAAAAGCTAGGTGAAGACAATATTCTGTTGGTAAAAACCATCTCTAAGCACGAGTGAGGTTGTCTATCCCTCCCCTCTTCTTTCCCTGCGTTCTAGAATCCAATGATTCAAAAAGGCGCTGCCCCTACCTTCCCCCGGAAAACGTCCGTTGCGCGCGTCCGTCGAAGGTAGGTCGCCCACTTCGCGCGCGGCGCACCCCACTGAGGTCTTGAGATGACATTACAGTACCAGCAAGTGTCAGTGGGGCGAACGATTTTCATTTGTCCATGTTATCTTCTCTTTGAGCTGACTGCCGTGGACCAAGCGCCAATCGTATGCCTCACTGACAACTGCGACATCCGTCAAGTATCACAGACTGACCTGCCGCATGCGGCGGCTGCGGCGTGACCTAATTTCGACGGACGTGCGCAACGAAGCGCACCGTAATTACCGTACTCAGCCCGCCTCCCTGCTAATCGATAGGACACCACATTTTTCGTTGGCTGCCCTTCTTTTTTGATTGATTTTGATTGTTCCCATTTGTTTTTCCATGTTTATCAGACTTGATTGTTTGGAATGATTCCATCTTTATAATCGACGATTGAGAGAGATTGGGATTGAAGAAAGTGGCCAGCAAACGTAAATAGTTAAAGGACTCTCTAACTCATAGATTGCGCGCTCCAATCTTCCATCGCATTTCTGCGATATGCGACGGGTGCGGCAACCGCAACGCACGGTTGGGGAAGAAGAAATGGACCCCATGTTCACCCGCTCTGAATTGTATTCAAATTACCGCGCGCGGGAAGCAATTCATTTAAAATCGAGGGGTTTTGCGATGGCATTTTCCCGCCATTTTTGAATTAAGGCTTGATGCATCTGCACAGCGTATCCAAAGTCGTGGGTTGCCATGTCGAATTTCGGTTCCTATCGATAGCTGGCTATTTTGTCATTTTATATTTTTCTTGCTATTCTCAGTGCTGACGTTACTTTTCTTTATTACACTTTGATGTTACACTTTACGGTGTTCAATCAAGGACGGAAACTCATGGATTGTTTCGGCGAATGACTTCATTCTCACGTCAAACGTTTCTTACCTATTGATGCTGAATCATTGTCAGCAACCATCGCCATTAGTGGAATCATTCATATTTCATTTATCCCACTTGTGTACGTGATGTCGCTTTTTTTCGGAACCATACCCTTCGTTTTTCCCAAATTAATCTAGGACAAGGTCTCATGGTGGTTTTTCGGTTATCCAAACACCTTGGGAACATATTGAAACCACATGTTACATGCCTTCTTTCATCCACATGAGCAATCCCTAGCTCCCAGATGTCTAATCGTTATTTTGTTGATATTAATTCGACTAGGAAATGTTGCTCTTGTCTGTCCTTCTGCCAAATCATTTTTGATCAAACCCAGTCCCGAGTCGCCATGATGGCCTGATCAGGTCTTAGTATTTCTTTCTGCTTACTTCCCACAGTATAAAATTGTTCTACCCAAAAAGCGTGCCACGCTTGCCGCATCTGGGCACGCGCGATTGCGCGCTCTGTAGGGGGATAATTTGAATCCCTGGTGGAAGATTACGGTAACGGCCACGGCATCCTGCCGCTTGCCGAGGAAATTCGAATAGAATTACCGAGTACGGTCTCAGCGATAAATCAATAATTAGATTGAGGTTGATTTTTTGACCTGCTTGATCGGTTCCATTTTCGAGATATATCCCTCCACTAACTTTTTGCTGAATACCCTAGGGGCGTTTAAGCACTTTTGGACCTAGTAGGCGATGTGACAGAAACGAAAATTCAGTCCGGCACTCGGCTGTTACAGTAATCCGGCACGAGTTAATACGCAAATTTTTACCCGTCACATATACGACGCGTCGAAAAGGGGCTTTGGGCAAGGACAGGNCCAGGTAACTGTCCCGTCCTCCCAGGCGAACCCAAGATCAGTTACCAACGGTCGATGGAAGGGAAAGGCCAGTCAACAATGTTGGGTATCAAGACCTTACCAAATCCACACTTACACTTGCTATGTCGCTACCCAAAACACAACTTCACCTTACCCAAGCATTCTTTGAAGCGGAATTCTTTACAATGGTGTCTTTCCTGAACCAGCTTGGCTTATAACCCCCGTAAGACCTCGAGGACCATGGGGTGTAGGGAGTCAACTAGCCAACAGCAGTCGATCGTTCTGTGCAGGTTGAAGCCAATGCCACAGCACATCTGTTACAGTACTCTTTAGATCCCAGACATGCTACTACCATTTCACCTTTGAAATTGGTCTTCTACATTTTGCTTTACAGTATCGATTTTTTCTCCTACTGTAACCTTGGCATAATGGTCTCTTGGATCTTGTTGGATTTATTCAAGTGGTACATGCTAATCGACTTCAAAGGTGTCTTCCTCAGTGATCCAGAAGCAACCGAAAGATTCTACACACCATCAAATGAACGCTTAGTCCCCTCTAACTTTGACTGGTTCGAAACCCTTCAGGGATGTTCACGGGCCAAGAAAAGTTAGCGAATCAAAAATTCCAACTTTTTTACTCTCCAAGATGGTTCATTGAATTGTTGCCCTGTATGAATAAGACTTAGTTTCCCGCCGGTCGAACCGTAGCTGCTGGCTTGGGTGGGCATCAATTCAAGTTCGATCCATGCACTGTGCTGGAGAACGCTCTCTGGTATTCTGAGAGGTTGACAAGGTATCACTTTTCTCATAAAGAGTTTCAATGTCACGTTGAAAGTGTTTTATGACTGTCCTTTCCCTCAACCCGGTGTTTCACACGTACTTCTGATAGAACTGGTTGTCGCCAATTTTGCAAGGTGTATCTTCTTTACACTCATTTCTTCTCATGATGACACCACTGTCAAGTCTATACCAATTATTCAATCGAGCTCTGCAATTTTCCCTTGCAACGTACTTTTTCAAATATTTAGGTTCGGTTTCTTCCATCTTTCTCAATGATAGGCTTTTTATCCCGCAAATGGGCCGGGGATCGAACCTTGGATCAATACTCGCCCAGACCAGATAGGCCTTCCATCACTCGCGGTCGATTAATTAGTATCAGACTCGTATGGGAGGATAAAAGCACTGATTAGTACATTGGTCGGTAAAGTCAGTGTATATGTATATGTAGGCTGCATACAAAGCGCCTCTACGATTTCCAATGTAAGTCGAATGCAGAGGTTTTCCAAAAACGGGATCGATCGACGTCGAACAACTTTGTTCTCTGTTTATTTCGTTTGAAATCGCAATGAGTCACCCTCTCCTCCTCTTTCTGCGGTTTATTGGAGCAGAATTGAAGCCGCGGGCGGGATTTGTAAGATGGGCGTGGGCCGTAGAGTGGAAGGATGTTTTTGAATCGCTGTTTTGTTCAGTCGAGTGCAGGGTTTGTGTCGTAAAATCAAATAAATCCACTAATGACTAGTTACCGTCTACTCCTGGGGCTAAGGACGACATACCGTAGTCACCGTCATATTGAATAATAACTTGAAATAGAATAAGAATAATAATTATATTAATAATAAGAACATGTATTTCCCGTGGGAATGATGACTGAGTCGATTTAATCGAGTTCCAACAAAAGAATTCTCAGGAAGAAATGCAATTCCAATGTGAATTGACGACGATGGTCGGTGATGATTAATGGGTGCCACTTTTGAGACTTTTATTATTCGGCTCTCTTTCTATCTTCGGCTGTATTACTTAATACTTCAATGGCGATACTAGTTGACCATCATAACAACAATAATATCTTATGACTTGTAGTAGCCAATATAGCCAATACTATGTTGACGGAATAGGTTTCAATTGACATTTTCTTTCACTCCATCCTGATTGTCTCTGCTTTTTTTCAACATCTCTACCGTACATATGGTGATACGCGTGACTTTGATCATTTCCTTCTCTCAGGATGTGCCATTCATTCGATTACCGTTTAAAAATGATCTGATATTTGGATGAGCACAGAGTGATTTTCAAGAGTCTCACTTGTCTTACTATCTGAGTCCAAATTCTTCCACACGGATAAGGTTTCAAATAAGGACCAGATCTTGGAACTAATGAGAGCAAGTTGGCCTACCTAAAGTACGATATCATAATCAATTAGTCCGCTTCCCGTTGTCAAATTATTCTAGATTTGGGGTCAGGACGCGCCGCTCCTCGCACATTAGGTCAACTTCAGGGCATGCCTAACGTTAGTAGAAGTTGTATTCGAGCTGCAAGCAAACTTAGAATGACAACTTTACGTGAGAGTTTCGAAAGATTTCTGTAATTCCAGCAACATTGAATGAACAAGCATTTTTATTTGAGTGGGGCGATCGTCTCCCAAATCCCTTTTCCCTCTTTTTTCGCAATCAGTTGCGCAGAAAGTGTTGTAAATATGCAAAAATCATCAATGAGTCAGAGTGGGCAGGGCCTTGTACCGGTATAAGAAACATCTCTTTATCGGTAGTAAAACACTGAAACTGGCTAGGGGTGGTGTTAGGACTCTTCAGGAGTTCAACGCACCCAGTGACCTTGCCTTTNAAAATCATCAATGAGTCAGAGTGGGCAGGGCCTTGTACCGGTATAAGAAACATCTCTTTATCGGTAATAAAACCCTGAAACTCGCTAGGGGGTGGTGTTAGGTCTCTTCAGGAGTTCAACGCACCCAGTGACCTTGCCTTTGCCCTCCCCACGAACTGGGCATCGTCACCTGACCATCTCGATTCATTCTTGATAAGGGTTCAGGGAAATGTGTGATTCTACTCGATTTCAATGCCCTTTTATGGTCATCATTGCAAATATATGAAAGGGCTACTTAGGCTAAACTGGGGATTGGGGAACCTTCGCGAGGCAATCACACCGCACCCGAAAGTTTGGGTTTTTTTGCATTTCTCAAAGCACCTCTCTGGTTTTCGTGAGCCTTCAAATTTCCTGAGAATCTTTTTCGCTATATTTGTCTGTCCTGCTCTCTGTTGGTCCCGTTCTGTCGACGATAGGGAAAATGAAGGGGGTGGAGTAGAATGATAATGCTTTCTACAGAAGCAACCCAGAGACATTCCGCTTTCCTCTGAAATCCCTTAAAAATTCTAAAATCACGAATCTTATTGAATCGTTTTATTTGAAAATTTCCATGTGAAATGGGTGAATTTGTATTCCGGGATAGTTTTTTTGTAGTGCACGTTTAGTTACATGAATGATGATTTTCGTTCCCATCCGATTCACAATAGCCAGAACTCGTCTTGTTAGAAAACTGTTCACGCTTTTATTGTTCATTGTTCATTGAGGACCTGCTGGATGACGAGATTCGTCACTGCGGAACCTCTTTTCAACGCATTCACCGTCCTGAAATTCGCAGTTATTCGTCTGTTCTATTGCTCGTGTTATTTCTAATTTCTTGATGGAACCCTCCCCCGAAGATTGTTCGCTGAGCCTTCCTTTTTCCTTCCTCTCTCTTATTGGATGATTCTGTAGGATTTGGATGATTTCTTTTCAGTACCTGCCCTTAACTGCATTCTCATCTTCAGTTGGACAGCGGATGTTGTATGACCGACACGACGCCTTTATTTCTGACTTTTCTTTAGTCGCATCGTATCTAACTGCAGACCCATCTGAGGATCCTCATTTTGGCGTGATGTTGGTTTTTAGGATTCTTATTTACTACGAGCCAGCACGCGCTGCCGAAGAGCATCATGGGGGGAGTGGGGCGCAGCTTATGAAGAGCGGTCATTGCAGCTCTCACCGCACTAAGACCAACAAAAATCGTCGAGAATCCAAAGGCTACGTTTAGAATGTCTACTGTAACCACTGATTTGTTTTTGCTTTCCTGATGCACCTGGCTGAGTACCATTCGCAGGGAAGAAAGCTTGAACTTGAAACTTGAAAACTCCTATATCGAATTACCACGTTCTGAAAACCCGGCAATACTACATCGGTCCCCTTCAATCCTGCCCATAGGAGCGCAAATTCTGAACTACTCGTAAAATCCATTTTCTTCCCAATCATTGGGACCATTGGGAGGAAATGCTCCCAAGCGCATAGAAAAAACGGGATAGTGAAACATGCAATTTCCCTGATAGAACCGAAAATTCTTGAAGGTTAGTGATGTAGTGGCAAGTGGCGCACTACCTCACATGCACTGTCGCAGGTTCGATTCCCAGATCGATTCCCGCCTCGACCAACCAGGCATCCTATCCATATATCCCACCGAGTCGGTTAATAGGTACCAGATTCGTCTTCGAGGTTAAAAGCACTGACTGTACATCGGCTTGCCACCGAAGGTCATTGTATAGGCCACATACGCATTCAATACACTACTACGATTCTGAATGGAATCGAATCCAGTGCATGCCGCAGAGACTTTATTTCCAATCGAAGATCTTGACCAGCCAAAGGGCTCTGAGAAAGTCTGTTAGCTTTGTGAGTGAAGGAGGCATTCGTCCTGTAGCTGATGTATGAATCCTTCTGAGTTCAAAGTTCTCGAGCGGCGAATACTTTCGACTATTTCCAACGATTTGTATACCCGCCGTGATAAAATTGATGTCAGATCAATCACATCCATCGGGAAGAAATCGATATCCGACAGTGGTGAGGAAATTCAATGTTATTATGTTCATAGAACTCATTAGTCATGTAAGAGAGTGTGTCATTGTGTTGAAGAATGGTTTTTGGACGGCATTCGATTATTCATAGCAGTTTAACATGGCAAACAGATACAAACATTCGGTCTTTGAGTCGCAATTGTCAAGGTTTTCGGCCAATTCGAACAGGTTATCGAGTAGGTCTCTCAAGATGCACGGAAAATGGCAGTGGGAGATGAACTTGTCAACCACTTGCCCCAGCCAACCAGCCATTTCAACCCAGAAAAGTCTTTCACTTACTTTACTTTCTCTTGATGCCTTTTTAAAAGTGCTGACGTTAATTTTAAACCAGTTACCAGTTACTTTTCGGTTTTTATTCTTCCAGTTAATTAGGAAGCATTTTGTGCATGATGGAGGCCATTGTGAAGCCTTTTTTTTCCTGAAGGAAGAGGAACTAAAAGGTTACTCGGGAGAGTCTCTAGGCAATACAAGGAATTCTCCTGGGCAACTTTCTAGTTCATTTTTCTTTGGGAAAGAATTAACACGAAGTCATCGGCATTGCACAAACAAGAGCACGTCTTTTCGAAACCGCTGTAAAACAGTCAAAGTATTTCCCGTCGTTGTAAGAAATGTGGCACAAGTTTCACTGATTCATTCGAGACTGTTCAGTCAAGCCTGCTACAGCACATTTCAATTTCTTCTGTTCCGCTCAACCAAGATAATTGAGTATTCGTCATTCTGAATATCGATAGTTGTCTTTTGATTGCACCACCGACGAAGGGAAGGCAGGAGGAAGGATGATAGGTGGACCAACGACGTAGTCCTAGGCGTAGCCTATGTTGGTGAACAACCTCTTGAAGGGTACTCATTTTTTTCGTCGAATTTCGTACGCTCTTTTTTTGGAGGCAGTGAATTATTACTAGTATCATTAGTTCTTATTATATTACTTGTTAGGCGGAGGTGGTGGCTTTTGGAGGGACGCACTATCACACACGCATGGTCTGGGAGTTGAATCCCGGATCGATTCTTGCCCGGTCTAGCCTATAGTTATATCCATCCGGGGTTCGTTAATTCTATCAAACTTTTGGGAGAACATAAGCACTGACTTGTACATCGGTTGGCCACCGCAATTCATTGTATAGGCCTGAAACGAGTTCAATACGTCTTCATTATGATTTTTAATGGAAGTCGAGTGCCTGAACAGGATTGTTCAACACCAAAAAGTTCATCCTTTATTATCACTGTTTATCATGAACGCTTTCGAAAAATAATTGGTTCCGCGATGAAATGTGACCATGGACGCACCCGCGAACACCTCAAAAACGGGCGAGTAATTCGTAGAGCATAAGAGCATTTGCCATTCTCTTCCCTCCATCCTTTTGCCCCTTTCTCTAGAAACGGTCACCTCGTGCACGGTGTACTCTCTGTATGGTGTACGATTTTTCCGTCACACACAGTGCATAGCTCAGTCTGCTAGTGGGTCCAGAAACCCAAGGAGACCATGCTGGCTCCAAACATCTCTTTAGTTTCTCTTATGCAAGATTGAGATTTATCTGTAGATTTTCTTGATATTCTATGCTACTTGTGAATAACGGATCCATTTTCCGAAGTGAAACAACTTAAATCTTCTTTTTTCAGGGCCCAATGTTATTACTGGGCCTACTGGCAGCAGTCGCCTTAGTGGTGCAAGCACAAGATCCTTGTGCATCAGCACCTACTGCAGCTGCTAAGGTCATTTGTCATCAACTACACAAATGGGACGAAGCTGCACGGGTACGTTTTTCAGTTCACCGTTTCACTTTGTCATGTAACGGTCACAGCGATTCGATTTTACAGCATTTTTACAGCAATTGCGTGACGTGCAGTTCATAGTTGAAAAAGGAATTTACGTGTTCGAAAAGTTCTAAGTTCTCTATGTTCGCCACTTTCATTCAAATCCACATTCCTCTGGGAGTTAGGAGCGAAGCTGTCAAAATTGCTGTGGACCTTGCCTTCTGAAACGTACCCTTATGGGGATCGAATCCCGGATCGATAGTTGCCCAGGCCAACCAGGCGATCCCAGAACAATACATAGTTGCCCAGGCTAACCAAGCGATCCATTCTTTCGTGGTCGTTCAATCGGTACATAGGGAGACAAAGTTTTACGGACGATAACTTTAACGGTGCGTCCGAAGATTAAAGATGACAGTTCGGTTTTTGATCTTCCCTTACTCGCGTTCCAACTGCCACTCCTATCGAAACAATGCGAACTGAAGGTTAAACACCATCTGGTCACATCGTGATCGGCTACAGCCTATTCGTCTAAATGGATCTATTGTGACGTCGGATTCGCTGTTCTTGCAACCTTGACGCCAATTGGCTGAAGTTGGTGGAACAGAGCGGGCTACGCTTAACGCCGGTTCATTCGAATAGATGAAGCATAAAACATTGTAAACAATTAGCCAGCTAGCTTTTTTAGTGGAAAAGAAACGAACTGAAGTCAGGGCGGCTTATTCTCTGAACGGTAGCAGTGCTATAAAAATGGAAGAGTTTAGTGTAATGGCATGTGGCGCACTATCTTACACGCATGGTTATGAGTTCGAATCCTGAATTGATGTCCGCTCGGGCCATTAAGCCTTCCAACCCTCCGTAGTAGATTAATTAGTGGTAGATTCGTTTGAGAGGATAAAAGCACTGGCTTGTACATCGGCCGGCCATCGCAAGTCATTGTATAGGTCATATACGCATTCAATACGCCACTACAATTCTGAATGGAAGTCGTGTGCGGGGCGCATCCCTCAGATGAGACTGATTGATGCCCAAAGACTTGATCCTCGCATCTTTTTAAGCAATTCTTGGAAGATAAAATCCAAAATTTCCCGTATAATCTTGTACTTCCATACACCTACACCGCCTCCGTCCTGTCAATCGAATATCAGTCAGAACGAACTTCGTTTTAATCATAAATCCAAATGCCAGAATTAAACACAGGGAATGTAGAAATACATCGGACCCTTTAATGCATACAAAACCGTTCCGGAGACTGCACGCGACCTTTATTAAAAATTTATTAATTTTTTCTTAGACAAGCTGCAATATTCAAGAGCGTCTTCAAACAATTACGAAGATTTGTCATAGAATTCGTCATAAACGCCTCCACATGCAAAGATGCCATTAGGAATGATTCATTATTCGCTAAACGACACGTACATACTACTTCAAAAACTCGCTGAACCAGTCCACTACATAAAAAGGGACGTAGAAGTTCGTCAACACGAACTCTCTTTTTTTCAATGAATAGAGTACGTGCCAAAAGTATGAGTTAACCTCTTTGGTGCTGATCACTTCAAAAATAGGTAAAATGGGTCCTTACTCATCAATGAAGACGTTTTTGTCAGCAAAACCGGCTCAGATCGAAAACTGTGGAGAGGAAGAATCAAGTGGTGTTGATTGATTGAAGTCAATGCGACCCTTACCTTTGATGTTTCGTGTTCTCGAATGCACATTCCGCGAATTCAGATGACATGGCATTTGTGGATCTTCGCACGTCTTACACTGTCTGTCATGCACGTTACCATGTTTTCTTGGGGGGCGGAGGTTCTTCTGTAGAGGCTGGTCCGGGATTATGGCTTCCCAACCTTGAATTTCGTACTCGTATACATTCTTCAAAGGGTATTCCGGGTTCCATCTCATCCCCAAGGGCAAGAATATAGCATACTCCCAAGGTTATTCGGGAAATAGCGTACTGAACTTAATCTGAGGCCCCGTACGCGAAAACCATTCAACTTTTCAATCCTACTAGTTAACTGATACAGGTTCTTTCTTTCCCGTACTTCCTTTGCAGGAATTCGCGGGTGATTGTAGCCCACAATAGATGGATCAATTTTAGATGAGGGGAAGACACGATAACTGTGGGCGATTACGGTCACAACGCTTTGTGGCCACTACCTTAAATTCGCCGTGGGTGGAAGGAGACGAATGGGGTAGAGCCGTCAAGTGGTGTAGTATCCCTACCACTCTCTGCGTCGTGGGAAGGGCATACCATTATCACTTCGACACCTCGAAAAGTGTAGTAGTGTACTGAGATACAAAATTAAACTAATGTACTAAGGCGTGTCTATTTGACGACCTTCGAAAGAGATAGGATGTGACCGAAACCGCAGCAATGAAAGGGACATTGACAGGGGTTGTGAAGTGATTTTGTGTAAACTCGTTCTAAAAAACCTATTTTTCTTGTCCTCTCGATGGGTCACCCCAAATCGATTGCGTATTCGGAAGTGTTCATTCAAAAAATCAGTCAAGAACCTTTGCTTTCCCGTCTTTAGGGCTTCGGCTACTAATGACCTCATTACTTCTCGAGTGTTCATTCCTCACGAGGTCTTCGCGCTCAGAATTGATTGCTTCCCTTTTGAAACCCTTTTGGACGCCCTTTTTGGACGGTGAACCCTGTAAATGCTAGTAATCCCGAGAGAAATGAAAGAAGGAAGACGCAGGTTTAGAAATTTCATATTTTTTTAAATTGTCCGTATGCTTTATTACAGAAAAAGGCAGCGAAGAAGACTTTGGTTGCTCTGCCGCCAGGAATAGCTGCGGGCAAAAATGCTATCGCTGCTGAATTGGCCCCTATTGCCAGTTCCATCTATCAGTGTATGGATCTGCAATGCATGTGTACCTATCTACGAGGTTTTTTTTTTGATTTTTTCGACATTTTTCTTCAGAAAGCCCTTGAGTTTGGTCTATTCCAGGAAACTTGGCTCCCAATGGAGCATGCACACTTCCCAATGGGCAACCGCTAAGGAAGGCAATAAGGTTATTATTTCTGACTATCACTAAAACTTCTTTTGAGTACTGAGGAATTTATCAAGAACACTTCGGAATTTCTAATTTCACTCATGTAAAGGTAGTTGGTAGAAACTTCACTTCGACAGACTTGAATTTTTTTCCAAAAGTCAGATTCTTTCAAGAAAACTTTCACAGGAAAAGGGTATGAAACCTCGGCGGAATCAATTTCAGCGCTCAAGGGAGACAGTAAGTTGTAGGCGGTCCCCTGCATTCCCAAAAGACCTAATTTTTCTTTTTGTTCTAGAAGTAAGAGTAATAAGCAATCGTCGACCAGGTCCGTGAAAAACCAAAGCCCATTCCTAAGTGCCATGCACTGAGTACGAGAGCAGAACTGTGTAAATGGAAAAAGTTCAAAAATTTGATATCAGATTTTTGATCGGTTAGATTTTAATTTTTCAAACACAGGCAGAGTCACTCATACATATCATTTCAACTCCCAAATTGGTAGTTCCTGTACCTCTTACTGAGCAGTTAATGCTTTCGGAGGCTTTGAATCCCGGGTCATACTCTCCCGGACTTGACTTGTCCACCTTAAATCACTGTATTGACCACCTAAGCATTCAAACGGAAGCACGACTCGTAATAGAAGTGGAATGTCGGGGCGCATCCAAAAGGCAGAATTTCCTAGCGCCCAAGATTCTAGATGATCTGGTGACTTGTTCCCACCGATAATTCTCTACTCTTGGCATATCCGCAGTGTAAAGAGAAAAAAATCAGAAGTGGGACTCAGATAGTAGCCAACATCCGCTTCCTGCTTTCCCTCCCCTCATCGCTAAATTTGGCTTTTAGTGAGTTACGCTATATGCTGCAAATTCCTGAGCATGCAACTTTTAGACCGATCAGTAATTAATTTGTTGACTTTTTTTNNNTTTTTTTATGAAAAACGATTTTCTATTGGAACTTTGAAGATAATAATCATTTTCAAGGAAGGAGCTTCGTATGATGTCAGACGACGAACGTGAACGGTTCAATCAAGCAGTTCGTACACTAAAGCAGGTACCAACCAGCTTTAACTCCTTTACCGCTTACCTTTATACGTTTTTATTTACCTTCAACTTAACAGCCTTGACCATTTGGTCGCCTCTTCCGTGACCTTTACTACCAACAGTTTCTAAACGCATTCAGAACGGTGAATTTGATCGTATTTCTCGAATACATGCACAATCAACAAGGGTCGGTGGAGCTCATTCGGGACCAGCATTTTTGCCATGGCATCGTGAATTCTCTAAAAGGTTGGTTACAATGAGATGAGCTATTGAAATTCAAAGAGAACACGACGCTCTTTTTGGATCAAGGCTAGGCTAGTACACCAGAGAGCAGCGATTTCAAGTTGCTTCGATCCTAGGTTCGAATTTGCTCTTCGACAAGTTGATCCATCTCTTGCCCTTCCATATTGGGATTCGACCCTGGAAAGTGCTCTACCTCGTCCTGCCGACTCTGCAATGTTCTCGTGAGTTCCTTAACCAATCTTTACTGTCCGTTATTGAGTATAAACGCAGGATAAACTGTCTGATTGTTTACAATATTAGTGAGGGAGAAGCAGTTCAACTTGCACACTATCAAACACACATGGTTCGAATCCGGCTCGATCGTCGCCGAGGCCAACCAGACCTTGCATCATTACTTGATCTGGTCCTATACTCGTATGGGAGAATAGAAGAACTGACTGGTATATCGGCTGGCTGCAAGTCATCGTATTGGCCACATATGCCCATGTCCGAAAACGCCACTACGATTCTGAGTGGATGTCGAATGCTTGTTGGGCCCATCTCGAAATCGGGGTTGACTAACGTCAAAGACTATATCTTTTGTGGGTGTACTTCATGTTGGGCACAAAGTTCGACTTCCATTCATGGACGCAGTGGCTTGGAATAACATCACAGTTGCCTCCATCCCGCTTGTGATCGGGCCAGGTCGCCATCGCCATCAGAGTTCTTTGGTTTCCTCACATTGCTACCGATGGCCTGCCATCTCTTCAAGAAGAACCCCTTCAAGCCATTGTTCGGTGGTTCTTCGAAATTGCGCAGGAGCTTTGGCTGAAAATATATTGCGAGGGGCATTTCATACGTTCACTAAGAGAAAGGAATTAGGTCCTGAATCGTTTCTTGATTTGGCCCCTGCAAGTTAAATGATGGAAAGTCTTTGGCTGATCCGATGGGCGAGGGTTCGACTTACGGTCTAGCGGGTGAACTGAGCAAAACGATCATTTCGGCTCCATCCGGTGATCTGAGTTATGATAGTTGAACACCAGGGTGAATCTCCACGTTCATAACTGAGATCAGCGTAAGTGACTGTGAGGAGTTCATTTTTGACTTCAGTAGTCTTCGTTACAATGGTCCTCTTTGCAATACTTTCAGCTAGAGATCCTTTTCCTTTCCCCTTCCCAATTTTTCTATTACTTTCTTTAAAAACTCGTGCTGCGTTCTTTATTAGGCTTTCCCTAAATGTCCTCGTCATGGAAATCGTCGATTACTCTTGTAACAGCACAACTAATTTCCTTCTATATGTATTTTCAGGGCCGCATTAATGGGCGATACCAATGCACAGGGACTCGTTGACAATGGACCTTTTGCAGGTTTTAGAACACTTGAAGTGAGTGAAAAGTCCTTTTTATTCTGAGCAGCTCTTACGTTTCCCGATGAACTGCCTTGCTTCACTTAGGGTTTACCCCATGTCAAACGAGCTGTAGGAAAAGAAGGTGCTCCTTTCAAACAGAGCGATATCGACTTTGTGATGAATCAAAATCAAGTCGATCAAGTACTTGCGTTTTCTGCTCCACGACAGGTCAGGTCTTTGATTCTAGCTGGCATAGCCCATTCAGGCATGGCAAGAGAATTCTTTCAGGGTTGTCCTTATAGGACAGACTACAACTGTCTAGAGTACACCCACGGAAATGGGCACCTGTTTGTCGGAGGAGATATGTACGACACGGCCACCTCAGCCAACGATCCGCTTTTCTATCCTCATCATAGTTTCGTGGACTTTATTTGGGAACAGTGGAGGCAACAAAGACAGGTGAGCTTAGCTTCAGGCATATCCGAGTACGCTTGTAATTTCGTTTATACTCAGCGCCATCAAGCTGCATTCCAACAAGCGCATAGGCTCAGTTAAAATTTGGCGTTTGGCAACTATTTCGTGCTCATTAGCGAACCTCTATTTTCTAGAGACGCTCATTATTCAAAGAGAAATGGTCCAGCAGCAGGGAAAACGGGGGGAGCAATGGAGGCCCTTATTTCATTGCGGCATGTGCCGTAACAGAAAGGGATTTTGCACCAGCCAACGTCACTTCAACAGTTCCCCTGAAGAATGGCTAAATCATTCGGCCATTTTGCTGCTATCACGAAGTAGATGTTAGATGATCTTTTGCTATTCAAATCATATTGAAGTTACGCATTTCAGACACGTGCTGATCGCGAGACGCTTTACCCTCCCGACAATCAGCTCTGTGCCAGTCCTCAACATTTCGCCGCTGCTAATATGAATCCTTTCACTCCGATGAGGTGAAACCACAAACTTTCTTATTTTTTCTTACTTTGTTGTGTTTTTTGGTAATTCATCACATTTAGGCGATCAGCCCTTTTTTAGTCACTTGTCGTTTTAAAAGGTCGAGTCTACGCATGAACGGGTTTTAGCTACCAGGAACATCTGTAAAGACACCTCCTTATCCGTAGACCGTTGATTACTTTCCCACAACGATGCTCTTTGTTACATACATACAAAGCAAGCAGCCTACTCTGCGTCCTATACCCTTGCCTTAGGAAACATGAAGGGATGCTCATGAAGAAAGGTCCTTGAATGAATGGCAGACCAAGGAGTTCCTGAGTTGTGCCCTTTGGTTCCTTTTACACTCCGTCTACCGCCCATCATGATGATGCTTCGAAGATCCCTATCGAAAAAAGAAGTCCTTTTTCTAGTAGATGACCTGCCGAGCCTTTTTAATAGGTCCGGAACTGTTCTTCATCAGGGTTTACTACTTTGGGGAGGTCGTATTACTCTTAAAAACTAATTTTTCAGAAACATTGATGGACTATCAAATAAGTATACGGACAATCTTTACGAGTACGCTGCACGACCATTCTGCACCCGAGCACTGCCCAATTGTGGATCCAAGTAAGATTATCAGGAACCTCCCCAGATGATTTCTTTGCTCCCATTCGTTGTATCTCATTTCAGATTCCTGTTCTGTGATCTCTCACATGGACAGCCACGTTGTGCAGCCAAAATGAAAGTCGGTGGCAACTGCGGTACCTTTGTCATGGGAGAAGATTCATGCTATATGGGCTCATGCGTGGGTGGACGATGTGTCGCTACAGTAAGCATCTTTATTCTCTCTTTATCAAAAACAAATTCGAAGCCTTCACTTTGAATTGCCAATATCTAATCGGTTGAATATTCAGACTGCGATCGTTGTCACGCCGCCTCCTCGACCGATTCCAACAGTCGCTCCCGTTGTTGTTGCACCACAGGTAATTCTTTTGCTTAAATCAAATCCAACTGCCGATTGCCTGATGCAGTAACCTAGCATTACAATCTCACGGGGTATTCTCCTTTGAAGATCGGGATTGTAGGTGTTTTTGTAAACTTATCACACGTGGACGAGTTTTCGGAGCTCATCATAGAACACTTCTTCTACTTTTTGTTGTTTCGAACATTTTGTTGCGAGAGAAAAAGACTTTCTGCTTAATGCTCCCCTGTATCCCCTAAGCATCTAGAAGAATTTTTGCTGTCCTGCTCTCGGCTGTCGAGAGGCCTATGATGGGCGGAAGATGTGTATTGTTCGGAAAACTCGTCCATATTCCTCTTATTGTTCTCGTCCTATACCGTTAGGGAGTATTTATGAATAACCCGTTGTAGGAAACATGCTTCAACGAAAACCAGTGCTGTGGGACATGGGCAGCTCACGGCGAATGTACTCGAAACGTAGCCTATATGGATGATTGGTGCAAAGCTAGTTGTGGACATTGCAGGCCACAGTATAGACTGGTCGATGGTAAGTCAAGTTTTTATTTTCAATTATAAAATCGAGCGAAGCTTTGAGCAAGCTATTCCAATTAGCTGAAAAGAAAGGAAGGATTAAGTATACTCAACCTGCCTGCGCTCTGTGACCGTGTTTTTCCATTCACTAACTGTAGGAGGCGGTGAATTTGAAGATGGGCGGGATTTATGGAATGAGCTATCTCAATTTTTGAATCTCTTTACCGTAATTGCGCCATGGAACCAATCCCATCTGATCTTTCGGTATTGATGAATGCCTTTGGGGTACGCCAGCATTCGTCTCAGACCCAGAATTGTAATGGCGTTAGCATGCGTGTGTAGCCTATAAAAAGAATTGCGATGACCACTCGATGTGCGAGTCGACGCTTTTGTCCTCCCAGACGAGTCTGGTACCAACCAACCGACAGCGGAGTATAGAAGGGTTGATTGTCCCGAATGGGTATCGAGCCGGACCTATTTCAAACCTATTACCACCCTTGTGACAGTGCACGATTTGCCATAAATCATCATTTCTTCCATTCCAGACTGCTCTGATCGCCACAAGAACTGTAGAACATGGTCGAGCACGGGTGAATGCAATAGGAATGCACTTTGGATGACGGAAAATTGCAGAATGTCATGTAACAAATGCGGAACGACGAGAGCTTTTGAATGCGGTGGAGAAACAGCTGGTATGTCGATTCATTTCTTGATTACATGGCTCTTACCCAATTTACCCTAATGTGTAGGCGCGGACGAGTTTCGACGGCATTGTAGAGGCTGCATCATTCCAAGGGGACTCATGTAGGAGATTCAAACAACTTGTCATGACCCAGAGCGACAGTGAAAGCAAATTGGGACTGTTTTGGCTTGATGTAGTCAGCTCTGCGCAATTACAACAACTGAAGTCCCGTCCAAATACCCTTCAAATGTAATTTCGGTCAGGGTAATCTCGTACAACCTCTATTTTTACTATTTCTGAGGAGCCTAATTTTTTGCAAAATTGGCGAATTTTTTTGGCTTCCTTCACTACCGATGCAATATTCCCAACAATACTTCCACTTTTCGTTTCAAAACTTGACCGAGCAACTTAATCTAGCGGCTAAGCTGTCACTGACTTCGTACACCATTACAAACTGAGGGAAATATATCGTATTACAGTTGTTACGACCACAGCACATCCACAACAGCCACAGTGCGAAGCCTCGGACGGTTGCTACAACGAGAACGTTTGCTGTGCGTACTGGAGTTTACTTGGCGAATGCCGAAAATCGCCTGCATGGATGGCTTGCAACTGCCGAGTCTCTTGTGGTCACTGTGTTCCACTGGATTATGGCTACGGATGTAAGTGGACCATTATGTTTTCTTTTACCAGCTTATTCCTTATGAAACCGTCTCGTTTGCCCTTTTCGTACTTCTGTACCTCTTATTTTGCAGCCTGTGTTAGACATAGATATCAATTAGATATCAAAG
>UZAF01018594.1:13315-31441 GCA_900617895.1 Haemonchus placei | reverse complement strand
TAACGATTCACGAGTCCCACGTGGCCAACACGAAGAGACGCTCGCGGTCACGGCGCGGCGTGTCCAATGGATCAATATGGCACGCTCCAGTTGATCGATGCAATTCACAACACAACTCATCTACAAGAGAAAGCAATTACCTGATACGTTTTCTGCTTTCGATGCAGTACAAAACAAATCCGACTTGGTCGTTATGTGTATACATATTTGAGTGGCCTAAAAAAATTAAATTTAAAAATTAATTTTTCATATGGAGTAAGGCCTGTGCTTACTTTTGTCTTCTCTAGGATGTTACTGTTTTCTCCCTCATACTTGATCAATCTCGTCGGCGTTACTAGTATGAAAACGGCATTCTGATGGATGGACGAGGCTAGTGGGGCCACCAATCTCACATCGACTCTCTTCTCTCCTAAACACTTTGCTTTTATCACTAAATTGTGCCGGTTCCAGAACCCGTGAGTCGGTCCCGGAAAAACGGAAAATTTTCTGAATAGGAAACTCTAACCTGCGACTCGAATAAGCATAACCGGTGGATACGGCGACGTCGGGTCCGCATGCTTCAAGGTACTTTTCACTGATGTGTAGTCTTCTTTAGCCTGGAACATAAAGTCGTAATAGCAAGGCGTCCGCACTAGCTGGTCAACGACGCGAGCGGTCGCGACGCAACGTTCCCCCTACTTCAACTCCTGCGTCACGAATGCAATGTTTCGGGACACAAAGGAGGGAATGAAACATTTCACGAAATTTGGTAGGTCTGCTAACCTGTAGGCCTTGTCGAGCACTCGTAGCAATTGGTCCACCTTCATCGATTATCACAGGTGCCACTATGAAGTCACGTGGGTCCTGCAAAGAAATGGCTCTCCTTCAAGCTAAGTTTAAAACCTAACAGTTTACCTCCTCGATTTTTATAGACGTAGTATCAAGTGTTGTTATTCGTTCAGTAGCGACCCGACGGGTTTTGCTTGTTCTTCTTAGTCGAGGTCGCTTTGGTGTATCGAGTCTGAAACCAACGATGTCGCATTCAGAAGTGACTATCTCGGACGCGCGCGGTTACGGTGCTGTCGATGATAATGCCGGAGTTAGAAACTCGATGAACAGAACTATCCGTTTTGGCCGGTACCACACCATGGAGAATGCTCTAGAGACGCCGCGCTAATGACAAAGCAAAAGGACCAAGTCAGATCACCCTCGCCGCGCTGCAACCGCGCGCGTCCCTGATGCTCGTCTCTCACGGCCTCACATAAAATAAATCATAACCTTATCCATTTTTATGATAAAAACACTTAATTCCATATCAGCAGAAAACTCACATGTTAGTTTGTTCGATCGAATTCAAATCGAGTTCTTTCACAACAGATTCTGCTATTACTGCAGTATTTCGAAGAAAAAACGAATCGAGTCCTTTGTCCAGATTGAGTAGGAGGCTTTGCTTTGACATGGGTGCCGCTGAATAATTACAAAATTCGTTTACCTAATTAGGAATTCGAAAGTTCAATAATGCTGGAGGCTCAAATGGCAGTTACAAGAATAAGAATCACCTCTGAGACAAAAGGAACTCTTTTAATCTCCTTCTCTCACTTGCTTTAACCTCGACATAGTTGCTTGTGAACACAATTTTTTGTGTTAGAGTTCAAGTGAATCAATCTTTTTATTTAACTGCCTGTTCTCTTGACGGAATCGCCATCCTCATTAACCAAGGATCCACCGCTCAAGCTGACAAAATCCGCTGTCGCCACAGGCTAATGTCAGTTGCAAATCCTTTTAATTCCACTAATCTTTAGTATCAGGAAATATCAGTTTCAGTTCACTTTCCCCTTGAAGATTCCTTCTTGGCACAATTGAAAATACAATGTTTTGAGCAGCCATGTTACGAGAGTGTACTTCCTCTGTGAACATTCTTTCTATACAAACCATGCTAGTGTCGGTCCGCCGTAAAAAAGCTGTGGGAAAAGAGTAGCCCACTTCGGTGTGGGAGGGTACGCTTACATTAGAGCGGGAGGGGTGGAGTAGACGCCGTATCCAATCATTTCAAGAAAAGCATCGTATCTTATCGGTACCTCCGCCCTCATACTCGTTGACTTTTCAGCCCTTAGAAGGTTAGGATTTTCTGGAGAATACTGGAGGAGGCGTAGTCAGACGTTTACGGTTCTCTGCGAATAGAACGTAGCGTATTGAATAAGCAAGGTATCCAATAAGCTCTAAAGCGAGTTCAAGTTCCCACTTGATGTTTGTTAACCGCTATTATTTCGCCGCAGTACGCGAAGCGAAAATTCCACAGGATTGGCGACTTGCGACAAAACTGCCGCCTCGGACGGGACTCTAACCCGTACTTGTGCTTCCTTGGTCTTATTATCTTCCGTTAAAGTTTCGTTCGTGACCACATGAATTGTCGACAACATGGCATGGGAAAAAATTTATAGCAAACACATAAACTTTATGGTTATATTGATATTTCGTTTTATTATATATCGCTACATCGATATAGCAAATTATTATGAAACGAAAATGAATAATTGATTGAACTCTGAGAAACAATTTGCCGAACTAAAAACGGTCGATTATTTTCCTATAAAAATCGATGGCTATGGTAATGCCGATTATGCAAATGTCAACTAAACTTGGCGTGGACGCCGCTAGAACACGTTGGTTTCAAAAAGTTTTCTTTCCCGGAATCCCAAAAATCTTCAAATGCACAGCCGAAACAATATCTTAAGAAAAGGTCAATTTTTTAACCTGCACCGGAAAGCCCTTCTCGAGTAGACCAGTACTATTCGAGCGATAACAAGGGATGCAAGGTTCAGTGATCCAAAAATTCGGGATAAGAACCAAATAAGTTTCGGAGCCGCGTGCGAGGGGATGGCGTAACTCGGCACTAAATAAGTGGTAATTGTAGCCAGGGGTCTGCCTGTTTCCACTGACTATTTGTTTGGACAGCACAGACGAACAACTGCAATCAATGAAAATCCAAAATATCGAGTCCTCGTCAACCTTCCTCTCAGCCAAACCATTCAACTGTGGAGGAAGAGGTGTCATCAAGCCATGAAGCAACTGTAGAATCAAGATTCACCAGTGTCAAATGCATGTTCCATGGTAGCCATTCGCCTAATGAGCTGCAGAGCAGGTACTCATTCCACATAATTTTCATCTGAGTTGATTTCATGCGAGACCGGGCGATATGGGTCGTGTGCTGGCCCAGGAAGGTTGAAGCATGCCTGTGACTGTGATGGTGCCTATTCTTATCCTAACTACGGTTACTTCTAAAAAACTTCCTTTGAATTTTGGAAGTATTCGAGTTCAACACTGGTCAATCACAAGCTGGAATGGCGATGGCAACTATAGTTTCTGTGATCAGGAGGTGCCGCGACCCTTCACAGAGATCTCACACCACCCTATTGCAGACCTCATCACCACCCTGCACCCTCTTCAGCTGTGCGCAATGGAGTGGTGGAACTCAAAATTACGCTAAGTATACATTTCAAGCGCTAAGCCAGCCGACATTGTATTTGGCATTTGAAAAACCGTCTGTACAAGCTCGCCTCTCCAGTTTGAGATAAGGATCTTCAGCGTCTAGCGTAGCGAATGTATTATAACGAGGTATCATCTTCGAAAATGTATACGATCGTTTGATAACGCTTAGCCAAACACATCGCCAACCACTCTCATCTAGACCAAAACTTTTTTTCTTACTTTTTTTTCTTGAAAAAGCTTTCTTTTGAAAACTTTGACAATCCAATGTTTACAGAGTGTTACAGTGAAAAAAATAAGTGGTCAGCGAATGACGGGCTTCTGGATTATTACTGCTCAGAGGGGAGGGGGTAGCTCAATAGTTCGATTGGTTTCGGAGCTCCTTGCCTAACAATTCTGCCTTGCCAGATTGATATCACTAAACCCGCGAAGACAGTCGACGGGGGGCGGATCGAAATATCTGTAAAATTCCAAATGCAGATCTCATACATGGCGCATTCAGAAAGAGGCCGAAGAACGTCGTTTTCTATCATTTTCCACTAAGCATAGCTCGAAAAATTGGCGAAAGATTATGTTTCCAAGGTACTTCTGGTGGTCGCCCCGCCGGCCAGCGGCCGGGCCGAGTGGTCCCGATGGACGCCGAAGGAAAAATGCCCACTGACTGCATTACAGTAGTCGTCACTATTTTTTAATTTTTTACTAATTTTTGCAATCAGTCGAAAGAAACCACTAATTGAGGCCAAATTTCATTGAACTATTTCCAATTTCACCGAGTAAATATACATGTTTGGAATGAAAAACTTTCAATCCCTCCATGTCACGTTCCACGACAGTGATATTGACACAGACATTTCTAGCAATTGAGCGCTAGTGAGACACTCCCATCAATTCAGGACACTCAAGAGGAACCAAAAAGATTCCAATTTGGTCTTTACGTGAATCACCATCCCACAGACTATGACACAATTACTTTACTGTAGAACTCCCATAGAATTCCAATACAGTGATTCATGGAAAAATGACAATCATTTCAGATTCGTATATTAATCTATGCGACAATTAATACTCAGACCCACTTAGAAGCATAGGAGAGGAAAAAAGTGCGGCCTTTGATCCGATGCGAAGCCCCTCGGGGGAACTCCTTATCTGCATTACCGCTATTCTCTACGGACTTCACTGACTTTTCAACCCTCACCATGACAACGTCGGCAGAAGTACGTGTGAATCGTAGCCGACTCGGCAAACTATGCAACCTGCGATCGTATATCAATTCGACTCACTTCCATGACGGGTGGAGTTTCAACGGAAAACGGAGGCTCAATGGGCAGAATGTGTTTAGCATGGGAGCGGTAGTGTATATAAGTATTTCAAAGTCTAAAGTCTTCCGACAATGATCAACCCCTTTTTTAGGATGCGCCTCGCAGCCGGCATCCATTGAAAATCCTAGAGATCTTTGAATGCATACGAGGCTTATACTATGTCTTGCAGAGCCCAGTCAATAAGAACCAAACTCAGTACAGGGAACCAGTACTTTTACTCTTCCAAACAAGTTTGGTATCAATTAAACGACCCAGGAAAGGTGGAAACTTCGCTAAGCTTGACAAAAACTTTAAAAAAGCTAAATTCAATCCCCGCCTACACCTGTGACATTTAACAAGAAAGTATCTAGGTATCGGTTTAGTATCTGCAACTGCTCTAGTAACTGAGGTGACAGCTCCAGAACCTTCCCCCTCTCCCCTCTTCCACGTCCCTCCAGCTAGAAATGTGGTTCAATAGCGAAAATAATTGGATCAAAGTTTGAGCGCTTTTTATAGCAATCATCAGTTATTAGTAAGGATTATTACTTTTTTTCGCAACGCATAAGATATTCAAAAACTTGATCAGTAATAAAACATTTCATTTTCCCGAATTTGGAGCACTCATTAATGCTGGGACGGGCTCATTTATAGACTTTTTATATTCTGCGCTGGGAAATAAACGAAGTCTCAAGTAACTGCATTTCTCATGTTCTTTAATTCCGATCAGGAGTCTAAAGTCCAAAATCTAAGGGCTCCTACCGGGTCATTACTCATTTTCGAACCAATAGATTCAAGAAATAGCTGTGTTTCTGTTTTTACGCATCCCACTTTCCCCAATCGCGCCGAGATGCCTTATCCACACGACTCTGCCCTATGCGAGTCTCTTCACTGGAAATTCTCATCGGTATCTCCACCCGAGTAGACCAAAGGGTCTTCATGATAGGGCGAGCCTACCTGACTTCACGACGACGGCATGTTCCTCGTTCTCCTTTCCGAGTTGAGTGCGCACTGGACGAGGTCTCGGTGGCATCGAACACCGTTTAAGGATCACTTCATCCTTTTTCACGCGTGTCTGCCAATTCTCCGCGCTCTGAAATCGGTGACTGACTAGTTTTTTTGAGTAACTAAAGTAGTAAAACGATTAGGTTACCTTATTAAGTGAGGCTAGGCGTTCTTTGAGAGAAATTATTCCTCCTCCGGGTGCATTCATTTCGTCCAAAAAGTTCAATGGACAAGTGGAACGTCGGTCGACGATGTTGTTCATGTCATCGGCGCATTTCAATCTGAATCTGAAACATTTTCATAGTCATCAAATGCCATATGGCTACAGTGCCAATTCTTCCGACATAACGGCCGGCGAGCGATGGCAACGATGACAGCGAAATCGACGTAAAGATGATGATGCATTGACGATAATGTAAAGAGAAAATGCTAACCACTATTCAACGACGACAATACACAACAACGGGACGGAATTCTCACAAACCAATGACGGCTAATGCCAGTCACATAAAACAAAAGGCGTTCAACGAAAAAACATCGAGTGATTCATGTTAACAGCAAATTCAGATCATATCTTACAGGAAACACGGCGATATCAAAACGAAACTCCCTTTGGCGGAATTAATTCTATCCACTAACGTCCTAACAATCGGTTGCAGTGATTTCAATGAGAGAAAACAGATTACCAGTAAGTTTAGAAGGCAAATTTTCAGCAACAACAGAACTGGGGCCTGAATCGCCTCCCGGATCCCGACCATAAACCTCACCGATCCCTGTGCTTATGCAAGGACAATAGGCTAGGTTCTGATGGGAAGATGCAGCACAAGACAGCCCCGCCCCCTTTTTCGACCTGATCTCTCACTTTTGAGAACGAGTTTCATTGTGAGAAACGAAAAAAGGTTCTAAACAAGAAAGTCACTCAAACATAAAATTATTCTGCGATCTGGACGCTTAGATAAGGAGCTCAGGCTTAAAATTACATGAACAAGTTAGCGAGGTAGCGCTGTTTTCGGATCGCGCAGCGCATTTGCCTTGCGCTGAAAATCGCAGAAATATTGGAATGTGTCGGCAGTTCATTCGGAAGATTTGGGAAGACTGCAGATGGGATCAACATTCCCACTTTCTTTTAAAAATATAGTGCGAACCAGAACCAAAGAGCAGGAGGGGCAGAAAATGGTGTTATACCGGGTAGTGTCCTTCCAAAATATCACTAAAATCACACTCTCCTCGACTAACAAGATATATGGCAGCTAGCTTGGAGGTTTCCTTCCTACCATTCGAGGTGAATCAAACATCTTTACAGCACAAGCGTAGGCATCAGATGGCAGGCGATCTAGAACACCAGACGATAAAAGAATGCTCATCCCAAGAAGGCTCTTGGACAAGGATCAATGCCAGGCTTGAGCCGAACGGTGGCCATGAGGTCCGTTCTTTTTTCTGATTTTTTTCAAGGTAGGCTATTCTATTTTTGTAATTTGTGCTGCCCTAAAGAACCAGCAGCTAGTGAAGTCCTCCAAGAAAAATGTTATGGCTGATCCGCTTCATTTGATCGATGTCTCGAACCAATCGTCGTACTCAATGACTTGAAAGCAATCCGAAGCCCCTGATCTGTAGCTCGATCGACCAAATGCCCAAATGTGCTAGGCCAGTTACAACAAATCCCAGACAGCGATGACGTCCAAAGACATAATTACTTCTTTGTTGTTCACGTAATCGAGTGGGACGACAACGCTAATGGAACGGCAGAAGGTTTGTTACCTACCTGAGATCTGCCGTTTCGTCTTCGTTCTGGGAGGTTACCTAACACGGTAAGGCGCTTGATCGAGCAAGCCACAAGTCAAGAGTCACCTTGACGGACTTTGACGTCAACGATTGTTCGAAACATCCCAATAAAACGATTCGACCATAACAAACCTGTCCGGCAGAGCGTTATAAAACCTTATGTGAAATGCCCAGGTTTCAAGAAAACTTGGGCGTGGAGTTATTACCTCCGAAAAGAGAGGAAGACATGAAAGGCCAAATTGCGGATTTGCCGAAATGTGAAATTACGGTTCGATTCAGTATACATCAAGTGCTTTTCAGCCATTTTAGAAACCTTTCGGCAATTTCGACGAATCTCCGTTTCTAATACTTCACCAATCTGCAAGCAATTTTCCCTTGGTTATGGTTTCCACTATTGAAGAACGCCCAAATCTTAAAAGCGAGGAGTTTTCAAAGTATACGGACCTAGCGGTACAGTAACCTGAGCTTGGGCTCCAACNACATCAAGTGCTTTTCAGCCATTTTAGAAATCTTTCGGCAATTTCGACGAATCTCCGTTTCTAATACTTCACCAATCTGCGAGCAATTTTCCCTTGGTTATGGTTTCCAAGATTAAAGAACACCCAAACCATAAAAGCAAGGAGATTTCAAAGTATACGGACCTAGCGGTACAGTAACCTGAGCTTGGGCTCCAACTTAAATACCTGGCTATGAAGCAATGCGTCGAAAAGACCCGTCATACTTTATTTTGGCTTGCGCGATACCTCTTAAAGAGAGCTAGGACGGTTTGCCTATTTGGCACTTCTTCTTAGTTGGCCCAATGTTTCTTTTACCCTCACTGTTACTGTATCACAGAATCCGCGGACTGCACAATCCGTCTCGAATATTTTAATCACCAAATTTATTGGAGCCTTTTTCATTTCCAAATACAGATTTTGAGTATTCACGACCTTCAAGAAGATGAATTTGATAGAAAATCCCNGTCGAAAAGACCCGTCATACTTTATTTTGGCTTGCGCGATACCTCTTAAGGAGAGCTAGGACGGCTTGTCTGTTTGGCAGTTCTTCTTAGATGGCCCAATGTTTCTTTTACCCTCGCTGTTACTGTATCACAGAATCCGCGCACTGCACAATCCGTCGTTTAATCATGGAATAGTATTCTAACCAGCAATTTATTGGAGTCTTTTTCATTTCCAAAAATTTTCCAAATACAGATTTTGAGTATTCACGACCTTTAAGAAGATGAATTTGATAGAAAATCCCTAATTTGTCTTCTGAATACCACTGGCGGTCCACCTTTAATTTTTTATAAGGTGAGAATCACCTCTTTAGATCTGCATCTGTCACATATCGGTCACACATTGGCCCAAATTTTTCCACAATAAAAAGCTAGGTCGTTGCACTTGAAATGTCCCTGAAAATCACTGCTTTTTGTTCTTAACTGGAATCACATGTATCTGCGAGAACGGTAGAGACCTTTTGTAAAAATGAACAAAAGGTGTCTGAACAAAAAAAAAGTTGAAAAATGATGGGCATGAAATTTAAAACTCATTAGGTAATTAAATGAAAAGAACGCTCTTCTTGAAAAACCGGACAATAGGAAGGAATGAAAGGCAGTAAGAATTACGAATAAGCGTTCAGGGNAATAAGTGTTCAGGGTTTCTAGAGAAAAGTAGTAGCATTTTAAAAATTCTGAATTAAAAAAAGATTTCTTCCGACTTAACAACGGAATATGAAAAATATCTCTGAAACTGATCAAGAACCTGAAAAAATACTCGGTGCTGATCAGACTTTTTCTCCATGACGCGCCAAGGATATGACTGTCATTAAGATTGATAAGTGGTCCTTGAACGACTAATTTCTGAGCATTGACAACCATTGACTAAACTCCCAAACAAAATAGTAGTGGAATCATTTGGCTAAGAATTTGAACTTGGTTTGCGTTCAATTCAATCCTCAAGCCTCGTGCCATGTTGCAATTCTCCCAGGTGAATCTGAGGTGATGTAGCTGATTCCTCTATAATAAGGCGTCTAGTGAGAACGATCGGAATTCGATAAATGCACAATGCTAGATAATACTGCATTTTCAACACGGATTTTCTTCGTGCTTTCATCTCATAACTATTGGTTAAAGCCACGCACTGAGCAGCTTCATAGCAACGATAGATATTTCGATGAAGAATGTTGCTGGGCAAACTCTCGAAAAATGAACACAGGGCTGTGCAATCATAGCCCATAAATTTCGCTGCTATGCGCTCAAACTATTTCAATAGAATTTTTTTTTGGAAAAGTATTTAAACTGTGGTATTCATAAAGCACAGTAGGTCAGCTCAAACTCACGAAAGTGTATACGACGAATCCTGTGAAGAACTTCACTTCCAGCCGAAATCATATATTGAAAAAGCATGATACCTATCTAACTTTCCTTTCACTTATAGCCATTAAGAGTTCAGAACAATGGCGAAAGGTAGAAGTTTTGAGAGAGGGAGAGGGTGAGGAGGGAAAGGGAAAGGGGGAGGATGCACTGGAAAAGGCTATCAATGTGTAAGAGCTAATGCGGTTGTAGGGTGAAATCTATCAAAAAGTATGATGAAAACGCCGCCTCGCCTCCACCTTAAATACCATTGAGCACTCGGATAGACCAGGCACTTGAATGTTTTGCTGACCATTCTTCATCCCATGAATCCCGCGGTGATTTACAATTCGATGAAAAACACATGTGCTATGTGCCGGAGCTCCAAGTCTGAATGGTCCACTGCCAATTGCGCTACTCATTGAGGTGCAGCTGAATGTCCACCCTGCAAGGTCTAGCAGTATATCATGATCAGGAGAAGACTGAGGAATTAATTCATAGCTATTAAAGACTGAATTGGCAAAATGCTTCTTAAGTAAAAACCTTGGCAACCAAAGAAGCGAGATGTGGCTTTGCAGCGACGTAAAGCGGTCTGCAAATGACGCCAAAATGGCTCAACTTAGCTTCTTCTTTATTCAATGAGCGCCTTTGACAAGACGGAGTGTCTACCAATCCAGAAGCTCTCATTGCACTAATTTCGCCCATTTTTCTCACCCGCACAGACCATTGTTCCCCATCGCACCTCCATAATCGGTCTGTTGGCCAAAACTTCTTCACAGGCATATCACAGAGCGGATCTATATTTACCCGGGAAATTCCCGAACTCTGAACGAAAAACTTGTAAATGCTGACGACCATAGAACAGATCGAAGGCTGGGCTCACTTGAAAAGCGACACGGCTCGTACGAACATTACGAAACATCTGAGTAATACAACAATACAGACCGGTTTACCACCTAGTAGCAACGGCCGAAAGGTGAGTAATAGCAACTATGTCCTCGTGTTCGTTCATACGAGGCGAGGCAGCCAATAACATAAAATTCGATTGAAAGAAAAAAACTTGCTCGCTGCTCATTGTCACCAAGTAAATGAAATGTAGAAACGGTTTCTGATCGCATTATGTGGCAAACTGGTCCACGGACGTTTTTTCCATTCACGCGGCCGATCCAATCCCATACGGACGGCCAAAGCATGTTGAACGAGGTCGACAATCAAACCGGATTATCGCAACATCAGCTTAGCTCAGCTATACTTTTATACTTCCAAGGGCTATCTGTTCCATTACGAATGTCAGTACTTGATCTCAATGGACAAATGGAAAAGTTGGGAAAAAGTTTGCCATCACATACAAGGTCCGCGGATCGATTCCCTCGCAGGGCAGTGAAATGTTCTCAGATCGAATCCAGACCACGACTGCGGGGGAACAAAAATTCTGAACTAATTGTGCTGAACCGCCTGATCCCACTTATATTGGGATGCGCCATGTATCAGACTTTCATTCGCATTTGCAGTGACATTGGGGATACCATTGCGATTTGTATAAAATGTCCCATATCAAAGAATAACTCCTTAAAGCTTGAACTTTAACAATGAAGGCCACCAATGGTGCGCCTTAGGCTCCATGAGTCACGCCGTACCTTTGTCTGCCCAACGAAATCATCGAAGAACTCTTATAGTCACTTGGACATGTCCATCACGATTTCGTGTTAGAAGTTTTTCTTCACTGACCGTTCCGATGAAATGACCCACCTGAGGGAACAGAGGGGTTTTCCGCCCTGCACAAGATCCGATCTGCAAATAGATCTGTATCTGATAGCAACGTCTCGTGTCAATACACTATCTCCCGGCTGATCCCAATTTGATCAATCTTTTTGGTTAAAAAGTAACCATTGTTATAGCCAGCCTTTGCTCCCGAACGTCGTCTGGGCAACCAGATTCATACAAGTTTTTGGATGATTTTGTCACAACTGATAAATTTAATAGGTAATCAACCGACGAAAATGCCGCCGTACCTCCAATTCATATGAGATCAGCGAACGTTTTCCGAGGAATAAAGGCTACGGTACCAAGGAAAGGTTCGAAGTACAGCAAATACTGTGAACCATTGGGGATCCAACGAGCAGGCGATGCAGAGGCGAGGAGAGAAATGAACTGAAAGCGATGGGGAATTGAGGAAATGAAAGCGAATCTCTGAACAACTGTTCAAAATTAAATTTGAACCCACTGAACAATAGCTAGCAAAAAGTCATGGGACTGTTCGATATTTCCAAACATTTCGAAGCAATCAAAAGAAAAACTAGTCAAAACAAATCGACATCAAAGCACGAAATGTGTTGGCCGTGGAACGAGAAGATTACATCAACATAGGATATGCGAAAGAGGAATGAAAGTGAAAGGCCGAACAAGAAATATGCCCACGTTCATGAACCATACCAAACAGAGTACAGGACGGTTAGACATGGATGCTCCGCCTTTATCAGACTTTCCCTGACCACAGGATCTCCGGCGCCTGGTATCCAGGATTCTCAGTGCGAAACTGATTGAACTTTGGGGAGAAGAATATGTTCAACTACTACGGTCTCCACCCACCTGATTTTGGCCACAAAAACAGTTGGGCGAAGGAGGGGGAGGAGAAAAAAAGACGGATCACTGCAATCTCCATTCTGCGTAGACCACTACGATTTCCAGTCTTAATGGGAAGAAAAATTAAGGTTGCATGGTGGAAAAAATAGAATTATCGGAACATAAAGTGCTTAGCACCAAGCCTATTGATATGCGCCACGTAATCGAGTTTCATCGAGTATGATACAAACAATGAGAAGCGCATTGGCCTCCTTACGGAGCTCCAAGAAAATAGTAAAAAAAACTAGCAAATCGTCAGCAAGTCGTTACCGTATCCTGTTTTGACCTCTACCGTACTGTACCTATTTTGACCTATACCGTACCTACTTTGACCAATCAGAGGACCACACAAAGCAGCAGCCAGTGTAATTAACAACAAAAAATGACAATAAAAAATCAATCTTTTTTCGTAGGTTTCTCGACATCTGAATGAAGTAAACGCCTCCTAACCGAACTATACGACTCTCTCGATAATAATCGAGCCCCACTTCTTCCGTTAAGGAAAGACATAGGAATGAAGAAATTTGAAAACTTACTTTTCTACGTGTTCAATACTCCCCGAATGAACTAAAGAATGCCTATTCAGTATTATTTGAACCCAATTTCGGTTCCATTTGGTCACAGAAAGAGTTCGAGCGCTAAAAGCAAGAAAACGACATAGCTGAAGTATGAGTGCAATTAACCCATAGCCTTACCAATCCTAACGTAGAAAGCGAGCATGGAAAGCGTAATTCAAGGTCACTATGCCAACTCACTTTCTCCTTTCCCCTTCACCTTGAATCACGTGCCATTTCGAGCCAAGTTATTCGAGTCAATTGAAATGTAAGGTATCTAATGAGATCAGCAACAGGGATTGTGAAGTAGCAAGCCGGTAGTCATTCTACATGCTTGTCCCTTTCATCTCGTTACTCGAGCCTTCGAACGAGTCGCAGCACTTTCTCGTCATTCAGTTCAAATAGTTTGAAGTCTTGCCCCTGATCATGCCCGTTCTCATCAAAAGTTATCAGGGCGCTCAGGAGACTGGGAAGCCTACCCTACGTTCAAGCGGGTTCCCTCATTTCTTTTCCAGTCTGGCTCTGCACCGTGGCCGTGATTCAAAAAAATGTCAATGACGATTAATTTGCGGCACTTTTTTCCAAATACTGACATCCTACATCAACCTATAAGTACAAAAGTACAGAGAAAGAGTAGTAATAAAGTAGTGAATGAACTATTTCAATGATATCTGCGAAGAGAAAGTGGAATTGAAAGTGCTTGGGCACTCTCATGGCTTCCATTAATTGCTAGGATGAGTCACCAAGAAAAATAGCCCTAAAAAAAAGTAGCCACGAAGAGAATCTACCATATCCCTTTGCATTCAATAGCGACCTCCAACCGTACAGAAAAAAGACGAATTCCTTTGGGAAACCCCGCTAATTCCTGCGGGAGCCCCGCTGAATCACAACAGAACTGCGTCATAGCTCCGCCCTGATAGGGCTTCGTCAAAGCTCCATTTCTAACAAATAAAATAGCAGTCTCTGCCCCCTCCCTCTCTCTCCTATCCCATCCACCAGCTGAAACAACAAGTTTTCGAAACGATCCCATGTATCAGCTGTGCGCGCGTTCATGTATACGTGGGCAAAATCTTTCATCTATTGACATTTCGCTCGACGGGACATGGGCTGCTATTAGCTGCCGTCTGCCCGAAAAACCCCATTACGGGCCCGTCACATAGCATAGCCTAGAACATCATTAGTTACATCCCCTTCTTTTTTGGCGCTTTTCAAAAGCCACAATAATCCATTTATCATCGACTTTCAGACTAAAACCATCCATTCTTCAACTGGAGAGCGCTTTTTGAAAACGAAAAAAACCAGCGGAACCACATGTAGCACAGTTTTCAGGAAAAAAAAAGAACCTAAAGGGCAGCTTCCAAGAAAAAATAAAATAAGAAGCCACTCAGACATAAGGAATTAATAGTGCTTGAATAGGATTTGAGCCTTTCCTTTTACACTGCGTGCGATGGCGATGAAACGTTCAGGAAATCACTACATATTACGCGATTACAACTAGGTACATAACTGTAAAGTAATAGGTAAACAAATGGAGAATAGGCAATATACCGGAAGCAAAAGGACGATTCAAGCCATTTCATAAATATAACGACCCCTAACTCGTTTTCCAGAAAGTTTGGATCCCTTCTAATTTATGAATCTAAACAAAATAGTTGATGGCGTGTGTCAGCACTTGGGAAAAAGGTCATTTGCAATTCAAGGCGAAAACTATTTTTCTAGCAGGACACTGCTCAGCTACGTACAAAAAGGATGGCAAAGTTGGGGTCGTTTGGATGGCAATTGATGCCCACTTCCCTGATACTGGCCCGACATCGCCCAGAAAGCCTTTCATTTATTCAGCAGTCTCCGAAAATTGGGCCGAGAAAAAATGAATATGGTAGATATCATTGGAAATGCATGCATCGGAAGAGCAATTTTTTACTAAAGTCTTTTTTACTAAAGTATATACTTATTTACTGAAAGAGGTAGCTCTTGTAAGAAAATTAATAGGCGAAGGGGCCACTCATCACAGAAGGAAGTGGACGCAAAAGGATAGGGCAAGCTCTCTTCGTGGCTGCCTTTCTATTGCATTTCTCTTTGCGACCCATGCCAGGAATCACTAGAAGAAATCAGTTGGTCCAAACTTTTCTTCATTTCATTTTCTTTTGACGGAGTTATTAAGAGATGAATATCCTCGCAAAAATCAAGCGAATGCTGGAAAAAAATGAACAAAGCTCAAGCCTACGAGATAGCATCGTCAGCACTTCCGACTCAAAACTGCTACCCGCCGTAGCTGTAAGCATAAAAGAACCAAAACAACTGCATTACTAATGGGCCAACGGGATACAAGCAATATTTCCTGCTCATCTACTTCTAAGCTTCAACAGGACCCAATAGAACCGACGCATGCCAATTGCATGAAAGAAGGGAAATGTTTCGAAAGGAAACTTTGCCCACCACCAGCTAGCATCTTCCGTAGTGGAGGAGACCCCGTTTCAGACTTGAAAACTGATAGCCACCCAAGATAGAAATATAAAAGGACCAGAACAACTGCATTGTTAATGGGTCGATGGGAGCACTATTCTTTCGGGTCCACCTGCTTCCGAGCTTCATAAGGATCAATGGGACCAACGATGTCGTGTTAGCCACAATGGGACGAGACAAACGGACGAAAGGAACGGGCCGAGGCGGTGAAAGCACACGCGTATTTGACCAAACCGTTTTACACGTGGCCAAGCACGGAGGAGCGACGAAAAAAGGATGACGACGAGGATGGGAACGCGATGTTTGTGTAGTTGCCGCTCTTCGGTTGTCAAGCAGCTCTTACTGCATTCATCACGCCGACATGAGTTCGTTTACCTCAAATATGGCACGATATCGGCATGGACAAACATCGAAAGGCCGATGTGCCTCTTGAACACCTCAACGAATGGCTGCCGCGAAAAAACTCCGTGAGAAAACTTAACATCCATTTCGCTTTCGATTTCAATCATGACCACTGGCTCGCACGTAAGTGAAAAACTTTGGGTGAACGTACGCAGGTCAAGAGTTTAGTATACGATTCATACACGAAAAGGGAACGTCGGGGAGGAGGCGGAAGTCAAGGAAATTGGACTGAAGAAACTGAGAGATTGAGGAGGTCGATATGTAGAAAGATGTTGGCATGATGTTTGTCTGGGGGAGGAACCGCAAAACAAAATGACCGAATTATTGCAAATGGAAAGAAGGGATCGAGTAGAAAGCGACATCGAAGGCGGAAAAGGCAAGGGGCCCTATCAGAGGGACGGGCATTCCAGCAAACCTTCGAACAATTTACCCAACTATAATAGAGGCCCAAGTTCTTTACTTCACTAGCTCTTCTCTTTACTCTTCTAATAATCACATTTTTGCGTGAATATCCCCTTAAAAATCTTTTTACTCCTAAGAAAAATGTGCACACTAAAAGTATCAACATCAGCAGTTGAAAAAAGAAAAAAATGTGTTTTTTCAATTACTGATGTTGATACTTGTTTTCTTTCTTTTTCTTTTTTTGAGAAAACTTTGCTGTTTGGATTTCGAAGATCTTTTCAGGGGAACCCATAAAGCAATGTATATGTGTACATGCAATGTACTAATAAGTATATAATAAGAGCGGAGGTAGTGTAGCGGGAAGTTGCGCACTCTCACACATGCATTGTCCAGGGATTCGATCCCGAATCGAGCAACCAAGCCTTCTCTGCTTCCATGGCTGGTTAATTGGTGCCAGACTGGTCTGGGGAAAAAAGCACTGACTTCTAGATCGGTTGGCCAAGGCAAACCATTGTATGAGCCGCATACACGTTCAAAACGCCACAACAATTTTGAATTTAAGTCGAATGCGGGGCGCATTCCTCAGACGGGAACGATCAACTTCAGAAGAAGTTGATCCTTTCAGACTCCAATTAGCATGTAATAAATAATACATTGATGAAATAGAAAGTCACTGAAGTGTCACCGAAGTGGAACACAGAGTGATGTAAACTGAACTGCAGTTGACAGCAAATTGAGCCATTACAGAAAAAGTTCTTGTGACGAGGAAATTGCACGACTGCAATTTCGCTAGGGGAAAAAAGGCTATGCAGAGATTGTGTCGAAACATTCCTGTGCAAAAACGTTATTTGTTCTAGCTACTAAATATTCCAACTATCCTAAATGTTATCAGTAATCAGCCAGCAATACCAAACAAAAACAAAATTGAAAGCTTCAAACATATTTGTTCGCAAAGTTGAACCAATTCAATGAAAAGATAAATTTTAGTGGCTTCAAAAACAAGTTCAAGCTCAGGCTTCCCTGAACTTGCTCACTAGAATATTTTCCCAACTCTTCAGGAAGACGAGTTTCGATGATATTGAAGTACAAGCGTAACTTTGGACTTTTCTCTCAAAAAAGCCGTGTCATATGATCACTTTCACTATGAAAATAGAACTGAAAACTAAAACTGTTTACGTTCCATTTCATGGGCAATTTCAGGCCTATTAATCCAACTATAGCCACCCATATCGTATATTATTCACGGCATAAAAAGCTTTCACCAGTTATGGGCATATTGTGCCGCCGCAAGATATAAACGCAAAACATAAATTTCCCATTCCAGGTTCCATGAATACTAGAAACTTCAATAGAAGTGCTCAGCCGTCATTTTTGGTTAATATTATCCCCACTGCTTGTCGAGTATTCCTAGAAACATGGAGGAACATTCTCCACTCGTTCATCCCCTAAGCTAACAAAAAAAAGTCCTGAAAACGATTTCCTGGACTCAACATATTTTCGCAGCCCCGAGTTCCATACATCCCTGCATAAAATCAAATTATTGAATGTGACGGCAAATTTCTATATTATCGCAATTTGGGTGAGACGTTAGCTTCGAGAGGTACTCAAATCCGTAAGGTTACTCAATAAGCCGTTATGAATCAGTTCGGTTCGGTTGCGCCAAAGCATTTGACTTCACTCAGAATCGTCATGGCATCCGAATGCATAATTGGCTTCCAAATACGTTACTTAAGGGAGACAGCCAATGTATGATTCTTTGTTTATTTTCTCGCAGACAAATCTGGTACTAATTAACCCCCCCCCC
>UZAF01018593.1:5990-31451 GCA_900617895.1 Haemonchus placei | reverse complement strand
AGTAGGACAATGATGCGAAAGGGAACATGAACTCAAGTTGCAGTATTGAGGGAACTTTGTGGGGTGCTAGTTCCCGCAGACAGGCCCATTACTGCGAAACCCATCACTACCTAATTAACTTTAAAAGTGCTGGGTCGCCAAAGCGCTGTGCTGGGCACCACTTTTTCCCTATAACAATCACGAGTAAGTGGTCTAGCAGGCTCACCACATCTGTTTACTACAACAGTAGTTCGAGTGAAATCGTTTCCGTCACTATGTGGCTAGGTTGTAGTCCTCTGAGAGATCAAATCCCTACCGTAACACTAGAAGTAGAATGATTACTGTAAGGGACTTTCCTCATGGGCAGAAGGCAGGGTCTCTACTTCCACCTACGCTTTTAAGGAAGGGTCAGCAAAATTTCATTCAACCCAGTGAACCCTGTTCCGAAATGTTTTCCTTATAAAGAACACAAAACAACATAATAATGAGTAGAACATGTTAGCTTCTCAATGCAATTCTGCAACCGCAATAGGCCGGTGGAACAGCGCAGACAAAAGCAGAGATCACTTTTAGTCACCCCTTTTCCAGCAACGTAGAACAAGCGAATATCGATTTCTACCTTTCTACGTTAAACGGGTACACCCCATAACTGAAATACCCTTACCTTGTGAAGCATGAGGCTCTTCTATGAATTTGAATGGCAATTAAGGGGACTTGCAAGTTGAATCAGGTTTTTCCCATTTGAAAGTGTTGTTATCGGCGACAAGAGTGCAACATGCACTTGCTAGCAGAAGTTAGCCAGAATAAAGTATCCCCAGGGCTGGTTGCAACTGGTCATGCACAGAGATGCGAACGGACCAAGAAGGGCCTCACGAGTGCAAATGAGGCACATCATGCGATATTGTGGTAACCGTTGAACCAGGTTATTGAGTGGATCCTTCGAGACGTCAAACGAAGACCACGACGGCCGCTAGCGCGATGGTCAGCCTTGAGCAAATGGAAACTTGCCTCTTGTCTCCCGAGCGAGCATGACCCACTCTGGCTCGCGGAACAATGATCGGACACCCTCAGTAAGCGAGCGCGCTCACCGGAGCGGCTGATATCATGTTAAGCGAGACGTCAGATTGATAGAGTTTATCTTCAAGGCATCAATACAGAGTGAGGAAGCAAGATAACCCGCTGTTATATCGAAGCTACATCATGAGACAATAAACGAGCACATACGAACAATGGGCAAAAAACTGTTATACAAAGACTCTTCTACTACAACATGGCACAAGTCAGCTCGTACGGAGGGCTTCGCTCTTGGGATGTGAAAGATGATGNGAGTTTATCTTCAAGGCATCAATACAGAGTGAGGAAGCAAGATAACCCGCTGTTATGTCGAAGCTACATCATTAGACAATAAACGAGCACATACGAACAATGGGCAAAAATTTGTTATACAAAGACTGTTCTACTACGACATGGCACAAGTCAGCTCGTACGGAGGGCTTCGCTCTTGGGATGTGAAAGATGATGGGCACGGGATGAGAAGGTACAGGGGAGTCGACGCCGTTCGGTTCGTTGTCGCCAGCCGTCTCTCCGTTGCCTCGGCTTGTGGACTCCGCCCTAAAAGGTTGTGCCATACTGAGGTTTCGCATCGACATCGATGTCCGCGATGATCAGTCGATCAAGTCGGCTGATCATCGATGTCCTTGAGTGGTGTAAGCGTGGACGTCTATCAGCATTACACTTCAGCTCGCACCTTACTACTTTTACCTTACTTGCACCTTATCATACGCATCCAGCCTGATGTGTAACGACTTACCGGGTGAAAACCCCTGGCGTGGTCTTGCATCTTTTATTAAGCGAAAAAATAGTATAAGCATAATAATAGTATTTAAATTCGCAGCGATTCAAGAAATCATACCTTTCTCATCTCTTACTCCTTCCATCGAGCATCGTCAAGCTTCGCAGCCATCGGGCCACTGATGTCTGCAACTCCTTCTTGTATGTCCTCTTCAACCTTAAAACTTCACAATCAAAAAAAGAAAATATTATTCTAAGACAACTCCCCGTCCGAAGTTCCTATCCTCTCTTCAGCATCCGTTGCAATGTGGATGGGAGTGAGTTGGGCGTGTTTCAAACTCTCCAGGGATATCTGTAGTAATTGAATGATGGTGAGTGGTTACAGATTTCATTTTCCGATTCCGCGATGATATGTGGTTCTAA
This sequence comes from Haemonchus placei, assembly GCA_900617895.1. NCBI lineage: Eukaryota > Metazoa > Nematoda > Chromadorea > Rhabditida > Trichostrongylidae > Haemonchus > Haemonchus placei. Next base: position 29,258 of record UZAF01018593.1, on the reverse strand, counting down.
AACAAATTAGTACAGTGAAGCAGTTGTGAAATAGTGAATATCTTGAAAGTTGCTCAACCTTGAGAAACGCCGATTCAGATTAGGGTTTCGTGACGCGCGTCTAGTTCGACGATCCTTTCTTTAAGTTCCGAAATTTTCATGCTCAAACGAGCATTCGAAGACGACTGACGAGCTTAAAAATTGTTGGATATACGCACCCACACAGTTATCGCTACAATATTAGGACCAGTTTGAAGCAAAGACTGACTGAAGCCTGCGGTTTGACGCTGAGACGAGGATGGACGAGCTGTTGTAGCCATTTTGCTCGAGAGGGCGATTGTTGCCTGGAGGTAACGAGGTTAATCTGTTGCCCGTCCTGTCGCTCTTCCAGTTTCTTTTGCGCCAGTTGACTGCCTAGTCACTTAAATGTAACAACAATCACTTAGCTATGGAGCTCAAACGCGGACAGTAGTAAATAGTCCCCCACCTGAACAGTGAGGGGTTACTTTTAGACCTCTAGCATGTCATCCTTTTCTCTTTCCAAAAAGTTTTCCCCCTATTGGTTCGAGCTGCAAACTATAGATTTGTGGACACACCGCAGAGAGGGACTGTAACTTGGCGACTTACCTCTTGGAGCTCCAAATTGCTTATTTGAAGTGTTGAGAGTTTTCGCCATGGAGGTACTCTGCTTAACTTTTTCCATTGGGCTAAATTTGATGCGCCATCGAAGTAAACAAGACGGATTTTAAAGTCCATTCAGACACACTCGAGCAGCTCCGAACTTTCGTGAAATGTATGACGCAACAAAAATGTGAAGCCAACTAAGGGTCTATGCATAATGCCCAGGGTAGGGAAGGAGAGAGTCTCCTCAAGGAAATGTTTGCTCTGTCAGGAGTCAGATAAGTGACGCCGAACGCAGTATTTTACGCCTCCAAGACAGTGTTAATTGAGAGGTTCGTGTTTTTCGATTAGATGAACCGGAATTTGGAGAGCGTGTGGATTTTTGCCAAGGGAAAACACTTCCACAAAGTGGAGGGAAACTCTACCCTAAGAGCGCTTAAGGAAGTAGCAAAAGGTTAGTATGCTCTACAAAATGCATTTTAAGGGTTGTGGAAATTTAGAAACACGCATCCAGTTATAGCGCACCTATGACCAAGTGACCTTAACTAAATGCGAATATACAAATGTTATAATACTGCTTCCATACCTTTATTAACTGTGTAAAAAAATAAATAAATAAGAAGAAAATAAAACGCTGAAGAATAAATAAGATAATAAACCAGAAAACATATAAATAAATAAGTAAATAATAAGTAAAGGAAGAGAACAGTAAGAAAGGGAAGTGCAAAAAATTAATAAATAATAATAAAATAAAAAACTGAATAACAAATAAGAAATTAAAACAGAAAACATAAAATAAACAAATAAATAAATAAGTAAATTAAGAGAACAGTAAGAAAGTGAAGCGTTTAGAGAAAAATGCTACAAACAAATCAAATTTATAAAAAAATGTCAGGTGAATAGATGGTATTGTGTAGAGGATGTGTAAAAAGTCATCAAATACCGTTTGGCGGGGCAGTTGGGCTAGTCCACCATTTTTACAGAACGTTCCTTCTACCAACTTCAGCACTATGAGGAGAGGTCATTAGAACCAAACAGGCACCAATCCATTCCATAGTATTTAGTCGATACGTACCACTTCCTCCCTTTTCCAACCTTTACACTTCTCCGAAATACACTTGATTTAGTTCTATCCGTAGAATCTCACAGGTGATTTCATAGTAATGGATGCTACGCAAATTGCTTACCAGTTCACACAGTACGCGTTATCGGCCACCGTTATCTACAGTCAAATGAAGAACAAGGATGCTTATTTTGTGGGAAAAATAGCAGCTGTCAAGGCGTATTCGCAGCATATTCGCCCATGTTCACTGTGTCATCATTTTTTTAGTCGCTGTACCCGCTTCTTTTCCCCCTTTCCCCCTGGTTCTTCCTGTTAGCCACAATGTCCATGGCTGTTTTGTGAAGTGCTATAAAATCCTTCTAGATGAATATTCACTTTCATTTAGGCTAAGTGATTTAGTTAAGATCCTCTTCTGCAATTTTTCACAGCAGAGACCTCTTTGCACCGTGAAAGAAGAATGGAGCTACGCTGTTTACATGGTTTTGTCCTGATCTGATTTGATTACCCAACGTTGCTGCTCTGCTAATCGTTGATCACTACTACTACAGTGGAAGTAGTACAAAAGTGGAATGGCTGAACGCTTCGAAGTTTTTTTTTCAATTTCTTCACGATCAGTCCATACGCGCATGGTTAGGGGATCGAATCCAAGATGGTTCGGAGCCGATCAATTGATGCCAGACCCCTCTGCGAGAATAAGGGCCCTTAATTGTTCATCGGATGGTCACCGCGAGAGGGAATGGGGACCCAAGCAGGATCGATTAATTCTAAAGACTATCCTTTATCTTATATGTTGGTGGATGTTCTCCTGAAACTTGGCGTCATTACGAGTAATCCCCCAACCATTCGTAGGAGTGATAAGCACTGAAGTAGGTTCTAAAGAAGAAGGACATCTGGGAAACGATCCCAGAACAAGAAACAGGGAACTGCCAAAGTCGTTGTAGTTTCTATTGGTCCATCACTTCCGTTTACTCAATTCCATCATACTCCTTTCAAACTACTCTTCAACCCGTGCAGAGCCTTCATTACATAAAAGGAATTCTTATTGTTTGTAACCGTCCCAGATAATTGTTTAGGTATGAGACCAGCACTTCTACTAGCCGTCGGCTTTGCGACGGTTTTCGCTCGACACGTCGACCTACCAGCACCATACACCGATTTCTGTATTCTTAAGAATAACACGAATCTCTACGATCCACAAAAACAGTTCGACATTCCATGGTCGGTCACTGTGACATTCAAAAAAACGGCTACCGTAATCACATAAGTAGATGATACATTTTTTATTAGAATTTTTCAGGTTCAACGTTAACCTTGATCTGCCACCGAAGCAGCGATGGACTGAGATCTCAAAAGCATACACTTCACAAATAGAGAACCTCATTGGGGTAGAAATTACTATTTCTAACTGAAACACAGTTGAATCCGATTTCATTTCAGGTACTCATCAATCTTATTGAACCTGTCGTTCCTAATGTTCTCGAATGGGTCGATCTACTGTTTGGAGACCTGGAAGAACGACTTCCTCAACCATATAAGGACGAGATACAAGTCAGTTCTCTGATTTCGGAGAAAATACATTTTTCGAGACAATATACCATTTTTCCATGAGGTAAGGGACGGTTTGGTAATCGGCCACCATATTAAGTTGCACCACACATTTGATATAAGCCCATAGATAAGGATTCACCTAAGCACAATACATTCCCTAGGTCAAGTGATTCCGTACTTCTTCCAGTTACAGCTACTCGATGGAATGGGTGGGGGAGGGGAGGGGGTGGGGGCGTAACTGGTTGAAGCTGGGTCGTGTGAAACTGCCCATATGGTCACTATATGATTGTGGGCTCCCTTCATTGCTATATATCACTTATTTATTTACTTCTGTTGTATGCTGTCTTTCGTATTATGTGTGCATTGTTTACTGACAACTATCTAACTTATTTATTTACCCATTGCTAATTATATTTCTGCTGGCCACCGCTAGTCATTGTATTGGCACGTATGCATTCAACCCGGCACTACGATTCTGAATAAAGGTCGAATACACGGCTTATCCCAAAAACGAGATCAGCGTTGGGAGGCTTAGGCTTACTGTAATACAAATTTACACTTCGGAAATTTTTCATTTGAAAAAGCTTTTAATTTTATGCAGTCCTGAACTCGGCTACTATTTATTTTACATTTTCTGATAACTGGATATTCTGAAAAATCTCCAGAGAAAGTTCGATAAAAGGAGGTTATAACAACTTTCAAGCCCTTTTCAGTCGATAGCTGACGACACAGGCATCCCCGTTGGGCAGATTGTCATTTACAATATCTTCTATGAAATTTTCACCGTATGCACTTCGATTATTGCCCAAGATTCGAACGGTCACATCATCCATGCAAGGTGGGTGGGTTTGATTAGCCAGAATACATCCCTCATGCAACTTAGGCTTAAATACTGTTATTAATGAGATATTGTTAAGAAATCTCGACTTTGGTCTTTTCCTCGGATGGGATCCGGTTAATCATGAATGGGAAATTTCAAGTGCATTAAGGAAGATGATCATCAATGTCAATTGGATTAAAGATGGTCAGTTTGTCTTTCCAGGGATCAGCTGCACAAAATCGTGGGTTGAAGATGCGGCAAAATCTGGGTAGTGACGGGCTACAGCGTAGTTGCGAGATGTTCTTATCACGCTAGCATGACCTGTATCGGATCAGTTCTGATCAGCTCTTCGAATGTCATGATAACATGAGAAGTTAAAAGTTTTCGTTGTCTGAAGCCCCCTTTTTAGGTAAAATCCTTTACAAATCAAACAACTTTGCCGGTTACGTTGGAATATACAATGGAATGAAGAAGGGTGCCTTCTCTATTACTGCGAACGAGAGATTCCAAGCAGCTGGAGGTAACTTTCTGAAAGGAATCTTTTGGAACTGCTGAAACCCTTAGCGAACTGCTAGCGAACTCACTGGGAAGTCGCCGAATACAATTCAGCTTGGGAGAAGTCTCAATAGAGCAGTAGAGCTGGCTAGCGAGCTTATAATTTTAATTCAAATGGGAAATATTCCGTCATCTTTCTAATCGTGATTCTTGGTTAATGCTGTTTCTTCTGATTTTTTCTGTTTTACTTTGAAGACCTTTGTTTTTTTGGAGATGCGAACTCTTCCTTTACTGATTCCCATCTTTTAGCTATCGCAGTGTGGCGATTTTAGTCGGATGTTTACTTTGAGGTCAGAACAAGTAAATCTGAAAAAATCCACTCGTTCTATACCGCTTTTTGGCAGCATCACTTATAAGTTGGGCTAGCGAGCAATCATCTGTTTCACCGCGCTATTCACCGCTGTCGCACGCGACAAATTCGCGCGTTCATTAGTATGTTCATGGCCTTCGTCACGCTGTTGTGACCCGCTAGGTAAATTTTGTCTCCAAAAAGCATCGAGGTGATTCCAATTTTGCTGTATTTGTCTTGCTCCTTTTCCTAGTGATGCCCAAGTTCATTCTTAGGATATGTGGGCATGTACCGTTGGATGACAGGACTTGAACCAAATGGCAAATGGATGTCGTGGTTGACAAGGGAAACGCTCGAACAATTCGATAGTGAGTCAGGCCATGCAATTTCTGAAAACTACTTTTGAACCAGCCATTTTGAAGCATACGCCGATGCTAAAGCTCATCTGATGACAACCCCAATGCTCTCACCAGTTTACTACATTCTCGGCGGTTTGAACCCATGGGAGGTACGTCGGTTATTTTATAGATAAATTTGAACAGTAGCAGTAATGAATAATGATTGTTAAAGTTTTATAATAAACTGTCCGTTTGAGGGTTCCATCATCACTCGTAGTCTTAATGGTACTGATCTGCTAACCGAACTCGATCCTAACAACAAGAAGACCGGATGGTATCTGGTGGAGACTAACTACGACCAGGACAAGCCCGTTGGTTCTAGTTCAAGGGCCGGAATGTGGTCTAAATCAGTTGGCAATCGTTCAGGTTCTTTATCTCGATGATCGTCGGACACCCGGCAACAACTGTATGCAAATGCTCGGGCAGAATAATGTGAACTTCCAGGTATGTTTTTTTTTGTAAAACTTGGTACATATATGCACTCTAGTAAGCAGTGACTCTGTTTTTGGCCCCACTACCTTCCAATTTATAGGGAAGCTGATAATTTTCAGGGTATTTTCAACGTTCTGTCGTCACGTACTAATCTCAACAAGCTAACGACCTACACTGTACTGATGGAAGTAGAAACTGGAAGATTCGAAACAATCATGCAGTCTTGTCCTGGCTATTGTTGGGCATTCTAAGAACATCCAGAATCCTCCATCACATCTCTAGTCCGAGCCCATTTCCGGGAACGCTCTTCTCTGTGCTATTTTATGATAAAGAATTCGCCTTTGAAGCGTTGTTTTCTTCACTAAACTATTGTTGATATTTGTGTTTTTTGAGCAATATCAATACCTTCGCAGGTTTTCCTGCCAGTAATTTCTATATCTGCTCACAAAGACTACGCAGCATCTTCGCGTGCTGTTGCGCTATCGTAGTTATGCCCTTCAGTTCTTTTTTCATTCATTGAAGGTGCCCACATTCCCGTGTTGGACCGTGAATCACAACCTCCAGCTCCAACAAGTACAAGCTACAAAGCTACAAGGTCTGTGGGAAACCTGTGATTCAATCGCCCATCAATCCGGCTGGTTTGAGAAAACATGGCAGGATTCTGTAGAAAAATGAGCGATAACGGGATAATGTCATAGCTTTCCAGACAGGAGCCATTGATCATCGCAAATAACAAACTCTGAACCTCACGGATATTCAGCTCGATCCTACAGCTTTTCTCCTGTTGAGCTCCCTATCTGACGGTCTTCTTTTGCGTTCGGTAGGGGTTCAGAGCGATCCTGACAACTGTGATTAAATGGTGTTGCTTTTTTTTTCGAGAACGAGCCCCATCTTAATTATTACGAAGATCAGCAAAGTCAGGAATCGAGCAATCAAAAGTCCAAGCTCCGATTCGGTCGTAGGTGTCCATCTGAGGAGCCCGATACAATGGGATGAAAGTGAACCCCTCACGTCTGCTTCATGATGGTGAGCAAAGCATCAATTCTTCCGCCTGAAAACGAAAAGAGGGAAGTCAAGGAGTTCTGTAAAAGACTACTCAACAAAAGCTTGAGATCGCAACAGCACCAACCACCGCCCGTTGGCTAGGGTTGCGCCCTTCGTCCCAGCAGGAATAACGCGCTCTAAGCGCGACGCAGCGCAACCGCATGCGGTTTTCCGAGCGCGATAAATTCTGCGATTGTGTTCTTTTGTTGATTAATAAGCTTGTTTTGGTGCTTTTTGATTGTTTCCTATATTCAAGCAGTTAGAGGTTCACCATCTGCGGTGATTCTTTCACTAATAGGGAATCATTTGTGAACCTTTGTTTCGAGAGCGATCAGACTCCTTGACCCTTAGCACTTCCTTAATGGTTCTTTCCTTATTGCACACCTTTTCTTCTCATAACTCGTAGTGGAACATTATTGCCCTCAACGCAGAAGGTAGTACATAGTCTCATGCGTCCGATTATTTGTCACTTACCGCGCCAATTAGAAAAAAAACCCTGAAATTGTTGTACTCATCATTCGGTATTGGTGTAACGGAACTGCTATTTTGTTTTGTGAATCTCTCCCTTATATGTGCAGAAAGTAGGTTGGGTCTTGACTGCAGCACATGTTACTGTAAATATGGACATTGCTATTCATAGATATGAAAGATTCTAAAGACGACGGCACCTCGGTTATTCCCCGCAAAATCATCAAGCTTAGCCGTGAGGAGCTCGAAGCTGAAGACAGTGGAGCTCTTGTAGAGAAGTGAGTTTCATTTTAATATTCCTTTGTGTTATCTACTCTTCCATTTCTAGGGTTCTATCACTGACTGATCAACTCAGTCAAGTAACGGAACTAGCAAAAACGTTAAAAAGGCGTGAAACCCAAAATCGTTTGCAATATCTTCAGAAAGATAAGGAGGTCAAGGATCTCATTGTAAGTTCAATGAATTTTGGCGTGCTCTCTCTTTGGAAGTCACGAATGCATCGACATTGCTTTCGCAATTTTTCTTTCGTTGGAATAGTCAGTTGTTTTTGGCACAGAAATATCCTGGAAGGAGATAAACTTTATCTTCAAGCAGCTGCGGTTTCAGAAGGAGCGCAATGATGCCTACTACAGTGGAGTCAGCACGGGTCCTGCTCAAAGGGATCAACTCCTCGATCCGTTCTTTTATGAAGCTTTCATTGCAATGAAAGAAAAAATAGCTAGCAAAGACAAGGAAATCGCTACTTTGAAGGAGACCGTCAAAGCCCTCGAGAGTGGCAAGGACACGTAAGTTTCGTACATATTCTTGATGTTTTTTTTTTCAGGCGCATTTTCTAATACCAATGAGAAATTAAATCCGAGGCGATTTGTCTACCGAGACGGAGTAACGACCTTTCTCTTGAACTACGCTACGAGCTATAACATAGCGACTTCCTCTTGTCCAAAATATTGTATTTGACCAGTAGTGTGCAGAGTTCACCCGCTGTTTGATCAAGGGACCTGGGCTTGTCTCACTGTCTCACTCCTTTTTTGTTTATGGGTCTTCCCCACCGCTTTGTCTTTGAAATTACTCTCTTGCAGCGTTCCCTATAAGCTGTCCCATGTCCTCGCTCTCTGTTATAGCTCGTAGTGGATAGCTACTAAGTTTTCAGAGCTTGCAAATATTCTGTTGTTTTTTTAGCGAAGGACTCATGATAAAATCGCTTGAACACCATGCTTCAAAGACTATTAAAAACTTGGCAGGCCAGTTCATAATGGTGATTCGGCAGCTGATGAAAACTTAATCAAAGGATGAATCGCTCGGCGAGCGATCACTTTCGTTTTTGAAATATGTCACACGCTCACTGCCGCTTTATCATGGATGTTGAGATCCTCAAGCGTTGGTTATTGTATCGAGCAGTATCTCCATTTTTTATATGAGGTTGTGCCAATTCACTGGTACTGCAGCAGGAAAACCCTAATTGTAGCCATAACTGTGACTAGAGGCACTTTGTAATCAGTAAAAACAACTTTGACAATTTCTGGGTGAACAAATCTAATCGAAGATTGAGAATTCATACTAACAATGAGATCCCTCATCTTTAGAGTCAAGCAATGACTGCCAGATATGTTATAGTAAACACAAGACCTGTGTTAAAGCGCAATAGTTTCGAAGCATTTTTGATATTAACGGTTAAGTAATGAAGTGCTCTTTTCAGTAAAATTCTGTACCAGTTCTTGGAGTCAAAGAATGCGGCTATAAAAAAATTACGAGAATACGAAAAGGGTGCTCGGAAAGTTGGACACCTGGAGAATCGGCTTGCGTTAGCACACGCAGCCCTCCGCGCCATCAGAAAGGAAAAGAAAGGTTACTTTTTATTTTCTCAGTACTCTTACTGAAGTTGTTGTTATTTATTTATTTGACGAGCTTCTTCATTTCCACAAGCAGCTTAATGTGTGCTTTAGTGTCAGTTGTTAATCATATTCGTTTCGAACAGTGGCTGTTTTTGAATTCTAACTATAGTTTTAATTAAAATGCGAATGGGAGTGTTCGTTAGAATTTTTGGATACTCGGCTACTTGGAATTTACCTGTTGCTTCATTCTTACTGCTTTCACGTTCTCTGCTTCTCATCAAATTTCAGAACACGCTCATGAAATCACTGAAAGAGATGAGAAAATCGCAGAATTGGAAAAGGAACTGTTCCACCTTCGCAATGATGTGACTGAGGAGGCTGTATCGGAGCCTACTGAGTTGGAACCGGAGGAGGAGGTCAAAGCAGAAGTTGAAGTTGAAGTGGAAGCGGATGCTAACCAAGAAGAACAGAAACCAGTAATCGAGGAAGAGGAAGACGACGATGTCGTTGTGTTGGACGATGTAGGTGCTTGAATCGTTTCTAAGCAGCATCTAGATACTGCAAGGTTTTATTTCTGTTAAAGTAATTCCTTCTAAAAAAATTCAGGAAATTAGTTTTAGTCTTTTCGTGTTCTTGAGGTACCTCTGATTGTCGAATATAAGGAATTTTGCAATCTTCAAAACTCCTTATCGGTTAAAACATCGTAAAATTATCGTTTTGTGGTCTATGAGATCTATGATCTAAGCTGTCGAATAGCCCGCAAGGATAAGATGTGGCTTCTTTCCGTTCCTCCCATGATTCCGAGCTCAAGGATAGTGCACATTCTTGATTAGTACGGTTCCTATTATGGGATCTCGGATTTCTCGGTATAGCTCTAATTGGATTCTGAATGCTTTTGATACAATCTCTCAAAATCGCAAATTGTTGCCGCAACGTTCAATTAACTTAATCTTTAATTATAGTTCTAGCAGTATTCAAGTCCTTTCTCTGCTGTTTAGTCCAGAAGCTATTCGAAAGGGGTAAAAATGAGAATCTTAATTAAGTAAATAGAAACCTCTTGTTAAGAAAGCGTAAACTCAAAAGTGAGCTAGCTCTATTTCGAAATCCTTGCAATTCCTTCCCTCCTTATTCTTCGACAATGTCTACTGTAGGTACAAGTGTCTCCTTCTTTTTTTTTGAACCTTCATTGACATTTGTGATTCAAGAAGAATCGCAAAGTCGTATCTGCTTAATTTCGTTCTCTGTTTTGTTCAAAGAAGATTTGCTTGTTATCATAAAATTCATTTCATATATTTTTTCCCGCCGTTCGTTTAGGGAAAGAATAATTTGTTTGTCATTTATATCAATAAATGGATCTCGCAGTCATACTTTTTTTAGTCATCAATGTTGTGCTGAATTTCTGAAATTTGTAGGATCTTAGCACTTTTCTTAAAAGACGTCCATTTGGATGTGAAGCTGTACCGTAAGTATGAAGCTGCTCTAACGTCCGCAACGAATGGAGTTGATTTTGTTTATTTTCGGCAGTCTGTATTGGCCCATGAGTACGAGAAAATAAGAAAATTTTCTCGTTCAGGTATCCCTTTACACCTCCCAAATACGCTTCCCCTTCTTCCTTGAACCTCCTGATTCTTAGCTAGTGACACCCTTTGAATCTTGGTTAGGCTTGAAGCGAGGTTGCATTTCAGGAGAGTGGGGGTGCATTCTTGCAACCAGCTTCTACAGTGCAGTGGTAAGTTGGTAGCGGCAAAGGCAAATGGGCTCTCCTGGCATGGGTGAGATTGAATCCCATCACCCGTGCATGTAAGTGTAATGTAGCGCCTCTGGCTAGGGATGTAGGGATGAAGGATGAAAGGATGAATTCAAGCGATGAAGGATAAAAGGAAGAGTAACATTTCACTTTCTTTTGAAAAATTTTCATAGAGACTTAAGATTTTTAAACCCTGTGCTGAGAAAAGCAGATATCATCCATGAACTATATTTGAAAATTCTTATATCTTCTAGGTCGTCCCTCAATGTTTTTCTTCCAAATTTTTAAATCAGGACAAACATTAGGACGAGATTATACGGAAAAGAAAGAGGAAACGAGGAAAATTTGCAATTCCTGGCTACAGAGGACCTTCTGGATTTCCTCTTTTCTTCTTTCTTCCCTTATCAACTCACTACCAGACCTTTCTCCAAGACCGCTCATTTACCCATCTTCTAGGTCGTCGCTCAATGTTTTTTTCCAAATGTATCTTACTTTTAGTCCCCCTATGATTAGAAAGCCTATATACCCTGCTTGGTTTACAGCTTGAGTGGACCCCGGGGACACCGATGAATATTCATGCATATTTCTCACGAGGCATGGGAGTAGGATCATATCTTTATTATGTAAACACCATGGAGCCCTCTAAAACGTGAGCGTGCTTTGTCATCTGTACCATACACTTTGTTGTTCCGTGTTAGGGTTGGTTTTTACTGCATTCTAGAAGGCCCTGGATCCAAAGTCAACTGAAAACCTACTTGCAAAAAACGCCTGATAATATATACCTGTGCTCCAGAGCAGTGGTGTTGATGTGGATGTGTCGGTGTTGCACCGAAGCGGAGACGAAAGCGTTGTTGAAGGAAGTTCCACATCTGGCGAAGAACGATGTGTGTCGGTAGGCGAGAATGGAGTGCTCAAGATCACGGTCTGAGCCTTATGATCGTGATTTTTATCGATCTCTTGCCAACCTTATGATGAACACCCTTGTATAAGAAGATTATAATCATAACATAGTAGACTAACCTTGTTTTTTTGTGATACTTNTACTTGTTGGTTTGCTAATAAAGTTGTTGATTTTGTACATGAACACGTATATTTCTTGTCGTAATCAATGATACATTGCTATCGGACTTTGCATTTTTTTTTTGTTTCCACTATTTGAGCTTTTGCACTTTGAAATTGAACGTCATTCTATTCTTCTGCTGTTTTCTACGAAGAAAGGGTTCTGCTTACACGGGCTACATGGCCATGCAAGATGCCGGGAGGTGGTATGTTGTGGCGGAAAGTGATAATTCACAGTCATCTGGGTGTTATAATTGGCAGTTGTGATGTTACCAGATGTAGTCGCCCGAATGATCTCTTCGTTTATTCAGTATTTCCTGATTCCAAGCCCAATTCATCAGCTCTTAGCGCCTAATGATTTACTGGGATGGATCTACGAGGGCACTCTGTTTTTCCTCCTAGATTGTTTTTCTCTGGTTATATCTATAGCGTTCATACGTGTTCAGAGTTAGCGTCGACAGATTGCGTACGCTCGTTTTCGTCGGCCACGCTTGTCAGAGGTGAATCAATACTTATAATTTGCCTGTGAACGTAACACGACTTAACCAAGGTTCACACGTGGCGACAACGCACGAACGTGAACATTGCATGCAACCACATGTTTTAACGCGTGTTTGACATGTCGCCAGTGTGATGTCACATGTCGCCAGTGGTGTACATTGGGATGTCCCGCCCACTTGGCGCCCACTTTGCTCTGGGTGCATCTTCACCTTTTTTGCTAGGTTCTTGATGGAATTTCTAGACCTTGTTGTTTGTAATCCAATGGATGCTTCAGGTACCATTTTCTTTTGGCTCGCCTTTCTCCTTGGTTCTGGGCTGCTTCTCCGACGGTGTTTTTCGAGTATATTTTCTGTTTTTTAAAGCCCAGGCTGTGGCCAAAGCTGGTAATTATTTTCCCAAGTAGCCGTACCGCCGCTAGTTCGATCCTCCGTCTTTTTGGTTTGATTCCCCAATCACATGAATGAAATTCGCACAATCTACTCAATCTGGAACGTCAACATGCATTTCGTGGCATGGGAACGCATGCTAACTATCACATGCTCGACCTCTTCACTTTTCCAGCTAGTGATAAGTCCTGTTTGCATAAGCAAATGGCAAAATACGCTCAGTGTTTTCCCATTCATTTGCAGGCCCACCGGACGAGGGTGGTGTCCGAGGTGAGTAACTGGCGTTTTCGTAACTGTGTTGATGAAGCCTCGCAGAAAAGTGCAAGAAAAAAAGCTGCACTTATGTTTTCTCGAAATTTCGCACGAAAGTTCAACCTACCGTACCCCACCCCCCCTGCGACGGCGTACATAGATTGGTGGATCACGTGCAGGGCGCTATTTAAAAGTCGTGGGAGCTATCCATTCTAACGGCTCCGATCGGTTGGTCATTTTTTGTTTAATTTCTTTCAGTGGACGTGTCGAATTACCTGCCTGTCGCCTCCCTTCCGACACACATACCTCCCACTTCGTCCCCCTTACCACCCGTCGCGCCTCACCGCACCTCCGGTTTGCGCCGATTGTCGTCATCATCATTTCCACTCTCATCAAGGACATCTACCGAACAGGTTCTCTTTATTGCACAGCCGATTTAGGGATTGTGATCTCTTTGTTTGAATTTTTTCATAAATGATTTAGTGCTTGCCCGAACAGGCTCCGAATCTCAAATGGGTTTTTGATGAAAATAGAGTGGGGGCAGCAGACTTTTACGCGTTCCCTGTCTGCCCCCTCTCATCAGGGCAGCGTCCTATTGTCCAGTTCCTTTTCCATATCAACTTTTTGAACGAGGTCAGCATGTCACGCAATGCGACGCGTGTGGTTTGAAGAAACTTGTGATTCGGTAGATATGGGATGGAAGTGATGTCTGGGTAAATTCGTTGATCAGGCACTAAGCGATTTTTTAGCGCCTCACATTGATTTCATGGAAACATCGGGTGTAGGAGGAATGCCCTTATTAGGAGGAATCCTTCATTACGTCCTATAAGGGTTTTTTACCCGACTAACGTCCTATAAGGTTTTTCGGCCGACCACGGCTCTAAACTGGAAATTTTATTTTCGAAAATCGTTGTGTCGAAATATTTCATTGTGCAATATGGCACAAAGCCGTGAGGGCGGGGCCCCATTTCTGGCGCACTGCCATTTGGGTCTCGCGGGTGTCTGGCTGTCACTTCTCACATAGAATTTCCACAAATTGTTCATCTCTGTTGAACTTTCCCATCAGGTGGATTGTTCCTGAGACGTTTCATCTTTTCTCATCTGTACCACGTCCAAAGTAGATCTGGCCCTACCGTACCTTCCTGTTCCATGAACGGTTGATGAAAAAATTTTGACAGTCGCTTTACACACAACGATGACCATCAATTAGGTACTGCTCCGAAATTCGTCTCAATCTTCGACCTTGAAACCTGCTTTGTTAATGTTTCCGAAAATTTGCGTCGCGAGGCTGTCGCTTGGCACACGAGCGTTCCTCGCCCGCCCACTCCTACTCTTACTTGACGTCACGATATTTGTTACGTGGCGTCATCAGCGCGTGATTGATGCAGTAAGTGTCAAGGGTTGTAATAAAATTCTGTTGTAATGGAAAGTAACATGTGATACGGAGTTGTTAAAACAGTCACAAGTGCCCATTTTCTCATTTTTGTTACTTTTCTCTTTCTCTTTGATGTAAGGTTTCGATACGCAAGGTGTGGTATGACTAGGTTCTGATTTAGCAATGGACTCAATTTCTGCGCGGGAGGGAGGATGAGCTTTGAATAGTGCCATTACCAAAAAGCATGACGAGTAACTTGACTATCTGTGGAAGCAGGAATCAACACCTCCACAGGAAGTCCCGCCCTTCGACCCGACCTTGTACGAGTATAGAACGCGGCCTCGTTCATCGCATAGTATGCTTTCAAGTGACTTGTCATACTAAGTTCCTTCAAACGTTTGCTTCATAGCCCGTTTGAATCAGCTCCTTTTGGATCTCGTTGTGTCTGCTGACATTTGATTTTTGCTTGTGCTAATTCCACATCTGTTGAAACTATTCGGGTATTTCGACTGCACTCGTCGTTTCACGGGTATTCGCGTACGGACGTTAGAAACACCAGAGAAGAGCTCACAATAGTTGAGAGTTTTGCAGAACTAAGGCTTTGAGCTATCTTCATACCTTTGAATAGGTCAAGAATATTGAAGGATTTCATCAGAAATCGGCTTGAATTTGAAAAATCACTTCACCTCTGTCCCTGTTTATGATTTGCCGACGTTTTCGCCCACGGCTTACGCTGAGTAGGAAAATCCAGTAAGGTAAATTAATTAAAATAACTGAACTGACGTGGAAGCCGCTGATAGCATATAGCGGGTATTTGCTGTGTCAAGGAAAACTTGTGGGAGTCTTGAAAGTCAGTGAGGATTATGAGTATTTCAAGCAGTTACCGTAATCTCATACTTATTACGCTCGTTGCTTCGTTATATCATTACGCATGCAATATCTACTGCCATTTACAGTTATTATTTGGAAATCGCTACTTTATATTAACGAGAAGTTTCAGTTGAAAATGATTTCCGTTTCGAAATTTCGTTCTTTCTTGAATGCTTTGAACTTTTTCGGTACGACAGGGATGGCACCCTATTTCCAAATTGTTGTGCTGCAATGTTTTGACGTCGTTAGTGTTTTGACAGCATTTTCAAGATTAGGATTAGGATTGAGGCAGCGCGGACTTATCTGCTCACCTAGGAAATCTAATAGGGAGTGGAATTCTGTGAAATATCAGCTAAAGAAGTACCCCCTCCCCCCGACGACATTAGCTGATTGGATGGAAAGAATTTGTTCGTAGCTTCTATTCAAAACGCAATCCCAGTCGAAAAATACCTGCTGAGGCCTGCCCCGTAGAGCGCAGGTCGATAATGGGCACCGTCGTGGGCGCGCCGGCTCGCCCGTCGGGCGCTATCGATCGCACATGCGAGCGGTCCCGCGTCGCGGTCCCATCCACCACCCGACGGCTCCCATCGACCGTCAGCCACGCGGCCCTCTCTCTTCCTCATCGTTCATGGTCCTCTTTTTCTGCCCATTTAAAACAATTTTCCTTGAATCAACTTGTTTTGGTCACGGTGGGGCGTTTTTCATTGGGCACGAGTCCCATGACAAGTGCGTGTTTTTGATTTTGCAGCTGTTCCAACACAATCTAGAGTTTCATTGTACAAAAAAAGGTTTTTCATAGCTTGCGTCAGTGTCGTAGACCATGTAGGAACTTGTGAAGGGCTGCCCAGATTGTTTGGGACCAAGCCGTGCTTTGCTTTTGCTCACCTCATACTTAGGTGTTAACTGCCGAAATTCTGAACTTTCTACGGGTTGATATCTTCTGAGGAGATAACGGTAGTGGCGAGGTGCTGATTGCCTTCTGGAGTCTTTTCAGCTCTAGATTCACTTCAAATGTATTTGCACAAATCTAGCTGCCCATAGAGCAAATTACAGGTGTTCTGAGTCGTTGTGAGCAAAGTACGGCCGTCTTTTTAGACGGTATGGAGATTTCAGTCCGTCTGGTCCATGTGTGGAACAGCAGGCTGTATAGCACATTCCCTCAGTAATCATAAAACAACACCTGCTAGTCTTGCACAAAATCATTGTTATAGAAATTACTGCAGGAGTAGGCTGGTTACAAGTAACGAAGTGAATTTCTTTTCGTATTGGGATAGCTTGCAAACAGTTCCCAACATCATCTCTTCTATTTCTCACTGATTGGCGAATAAGTGTAATCGATTTTGGTTTGGAACCGGTTGAACAAACTTGTACCATGTCTGGTGAGTTGTTCCTATGAAGAACGCAGAGCACTTTGGGAACTCAACTTACTTTCCGGAAACTATTTAGCTCAGCCCAGCATAGAATCACCACCTATATCATTTTTGCAATGGATTCAGCTAATCCTCGCCATTTAGATTATCTCAACCTTTAGCGTTTCACGTTCGAAACGACAGCGTTGACTACTGTGCGGAAATCGTAATTCCTACCCAAAACCCTTGGGATTCAGTGCATTCGATGTGAGACAGGGCGCGGTGAGTTGTGAGCAGAAGAATACGACAACCGGCTGCGTGAGGCCTACTACGTGTTTATTAAGATATACCCTTACGGCATATGCGGTGCTAATGCTGACTTCTACAGAGGAAAGAAATGGGACTGCTCAGGGTTAGTCAAGGCGCCATTAGCGTTCTGATGAGTAGGCACAATGACAAGTACAGTGTCGTGGCCCTTGTAGTCATCTGCATTTCTACTAAGCAGAGGCTTACGGTGACGAAAGTGCAGCACGTCTTCTCATTAATCAGGGTGGAGTCAAAGTACTTGTTCAGAGGGCGGCGATGGTGTACTTCTATTAGGCCCTGTCACACGCTTAGTTTAAGGATCGAATCCTAGATTGACCGCCATCCAGGTGAGCGATACCTTAAATCACTTTGGGGTCGGTTGATTGCTACCAAACTCGTCTAGGGGGTGAAAGCACTGACTTGCCCATCGACTGGCCGTCGGCTAGTCATTGTAAAGGATTCAGATCATCACCGTGGTTTTGAATGGAAATGTAGCAATGCATTGCGAATTGGGAATGATCAACGTCAAAAGACAGTTGCAGAATTCTAGCCACTTGCTCAACGAAAACGAGTCAATTCGCTGTTGAATACTTGTTGTTTTGTTCGACATTGCCAATGCCTACAATCATCGGAACGTCGCTCTGGAAACGTTGTTGCACGATACGACTTGATGGCTGAATCCCCGTCAATGCAGGGCCGGTTCTCTCTGTGGGTACTGCGGTTGGACTGGTTTCGCTTTTTCGCTAACTGCGCGGATCCTTTCAAAAGTAGTGCAGTTTCGGCATTGTCAGTGTGGGTGACAAAATATCGTGTGGGCTGAGGATTCTCGTTGATTTCGTTCGAACACGCAACTGCGTATTTACGTTAAAAGGCCTTTGTTTCGCGGGCCTATGCTCTGTCAACTGTGTCTGCCCGAGCACAATGGGTTGGCGAGGAAACGGGATGCGATCCGCGCTCTGCTCTCTCACCTCCTGAATTGCCCGGTCGCCCTATTTGCACATCGTGCCGTCTCATTTATTATGTTATAAGCGTAGAGTTTTCTAATGTTGCAATCTCTAAGAATTGTAAATGATAATTGAACGTGTGCAGTGGTCGCCATGGCTCTTTCGCTATATATCTGGAAGTCCTTAGATGGGGAAGTTCGGCCATGCCTATTAAAGAGCATTCGGTAGTATGAGGGGTATGGTTAGAGGATACGATTAATTGGGATTGCCCGGCAGGGAGGACGTCAATCATCCTTTGATCATCATGAATAGTAGCATTTACGGTGGTCCCTGACGTTTATGGTCTCTTTCGACTCATGGGATGTGGAGCGCATCATTTGAGTACTCAGGAACATCATACATTCACATGAGAACATTATTTTACAATCTATCCCGTTTAAATTCTGGCATCGATCACCAGAAATGCTTTCTGTTTGGGTGCAGTTTAAGTAAATGAGAAAATTGAAAAAAGGTCATTCTACAGAGTTTGTTTTGCCGATAACCCATCATAGCTGATGTTTTGATGTTAGTGACAAAACGGAGTCATTCAGTCATCGTTTGTGCTGCCTCTAACGATGACAAGACGCGACATTATAGCGAATAAGCGTAATGAAGATCTCAGCGTTACAAGACGTATTTATGTCCATCTAATTGCGCACAAGTCGCCCGATTGCCTCATAATGCAAGTCCGAGCTCGTTTTTCTCCTATCCGTAGTCCTCGCCTAGTTCTCTGTCGCCAAATTCTTTCACGCGTGCTTCTCTACTCACATTCGCTCTTCTTTGATCCGTCAATGAGCTGCTTACTCACCTCGATCTGTTTATCCATCAAGGAGTTGTGAAAGTTTCGTCGCACTGCTTGCTTGTGAGTTTGTAGTCCATAAAGTGCTGGTGGGTGAACGGAACTTGCCCAAACCACATGTTTCTTTCGTGGACTTCATACCACTTGCCTTTTGACACTCTGGAGACGGTAATGTCAAAAGCAACTGGTAAGATGCTCCGCATCCTCGTGGATGTGTAGATAAACATTTGATAGTAGGCAAGATAATTGTGTTTTCAGAGATCGGACCTTGAATCTACGAAAGATTTCTGATAAATTTTATCAGCTGTTCAGTGTTGGTTCAGCAAGGAGCGAACTTTATGCGTATTCTCTCTGATAACGCTCTTTACAGTCGCGAAATCACGTTCTGGCTCTTATCGGTGCTTTCTATCCGGATCTCAGAAAATGTTGACATTCTACTTCGATTCTTTTGCTAGGCCTACCTAAAACTTCGTCCCCATTGGTTTCCCTCTCCTCATTCGTTCTTCGTAAATTATCGTAATCAAGTATTAGGCGTAAATGAGTCGATAAATCTTTTCAGTTCTAGCGCATTCAAGCGTCTTTTGCGTTGTACCATCCGTTTGCGTTGGCTACGGTATCGAAAGTGAACGTTCCATCTGTGTGAAGAAAGTGATACGTACAACGTTGTGTTCTCCAGTATATCAGGTAACGAGACTTGCCCCTTTCATATTTTTGTTATTAACGTCAACATAGCTTACGTCAATCGCTGTTTTTCTTTCAGGGAGAACTTTTTATGACATTAGAGTGCAACTCAGTGTCTCGTACTCTCACTGAAAGGAGGATTTTCATCAGGTAATTACTTTCATTTGCAGTGGCTATTCTAAGTCGACAAAGAGTTTTGTTGAGGGCTTTTTCAACTGCCTCTGTTCATGTTTTAATTTTGGAATGTTTTTGAAACCCTTCATTGTGCGATCAATTTTTGCAGGTAATACCGTGTTGTGGACGCCGCGCCTTTTCAATCATCTCAGCAATACCAGTATTTAATCCCGGTTCAAACTGTTACCAGTCTATAATGAACATTTCTTGTGCAAGTGTGCCTCGTTCGAATCGCCACCATCATCAGCAGCCAGCAGCACTATTTGGATCGTCTGGATCCGTATCTGCTCCCCCAACTCCACGTAGTCGGCAGGAGGTATAAACGATTCTCCCTTATCAAATTCTTATGTCGTGTCGTTTTCCCCGTAGAGACGCTAAGTGGCTGCTGAGCATTAATCTATCCTGAATTCCTTTTTAGGGTTCTCGACGTCCTGCCCGTCGCCCGATCTCATTCACATCAAAGTCTAATGGAAGTCCTTGCTATGCTGGTTCAAAATTCAGTGATTCACCGACAGCTCGTTCCATCCCTCTACCACCAACTGAATGGATTTGTGAAGTAAGTCAAATTGATCATCAATTCTTATTCATCTCTTAGCGATATTCCATCTATTTAGGCTTACTCTGCAAATTCGGAAACCAACTCAATGAGCAGCGGTTCGATCGGGGTTCCAAGTGATATGGAAACGAGTTCAATCTGTTCGAGTGCGCCATCACTGAGTGATGTCGGAGAGGTGTCAGTTCTTCCAAGCACACCGCAAAAATCTACACTTCGTCCTCCATCTGGCATGCGTGTGCATCCTCTCCGTCTCATAGCTGCTGTGGCTGCATCATAAGGTAGGAAGTCGTACTTGATCAGCTAAACAGTTGTAGAATGACTTTTTATGAATAGTGGCAATTTTGAGAAAACTAGGTTGCTACTATCACTGACATCTTGTCTTCGTTGAGTTGAGGGTTTAAGAAGGAGACGGATTTAGAAGCTCGGCTGTGAAACATTTTGGATTGAAAAAGCTCTAGAGGGTGGTTGATTTTAATCACATTCAATCGCACTATGAATGCGAAGGTGCCTAAGTTTTGGGATAGGCATAATTACGTAGTTGTACATTTTGTACATAAGCTTTCTCTTAGATGTAGGAGTTCCTTGCCGTATTGGTTTTGGTGCTGAATATATAGTTGATCAACTAATGTCGGCTTTTTTGAGTTAATAATATGTTTTTAGGCATTC
This sequence comes from Haemonchus placei, assembly GCA_900617895.1. Classification (NCBI taxonomy): domain Eukaryota; kingdom Metazoa; phylum Nematoda; class Chromadorea; order Rhabditida; family Trichostrongylidae; genus Haemonchus; species Haemonchus placei. The sequence goes on along the minus strand of UZAF01018593.1, from coordinate 8,505 downwards.
CAGAGGATTGTGTGGCATGGCCACCTCCTCTTGCGCTACCTGTTCGACGTTCAATATCAGTAATTTCCGCTCATATATCTTCATGCCGCTTAGCGGCCGCTATTACGTAATTTTCCATATTATCACACCACAGTATTCTGTATAACATTTAATCGTAGTGTATTTTTCTCCTCTCCCTATTCATTTATCGAATCTATATGGCATGCCCCGTTGCACTTAATGCACGGCAGCAAACCCATTAGAGCAGTTTATTTTTGTATAATTGTTTTGTAACTGTTTTGTTTTCCTTCCATTTTTTGACGTTGTTCTTGTAACGTTGTATGTGATTCTGTGCATAACGAAGGTGTTTGTGCATGGCAAATTTTTTCGCCTGCCCACCTTCAAATTGCCAAGCCCTCCTGACTTGGGTAGATTGTCGGTGATCTATTATAGGTCCCGGACCTCTTCTCAGATCAGGTGGGTTCTCTCATACTTCGGGTATAAATAGCGAGTGTCCTGGCGTCGATTTCATTTAAGTTTTTCTCATTTTTGAACCATTCGGCATGATGCTCTCTAGGATGAGTGACACTCACTTTGGTGAGTGGTGCTTGTCATTAATTACACACCTCCCTTTTGCTTTCTCTTATTCATGCATTGTACGACTCCTGTGAAGCAGTCGGGTCTCTCTGATGATTTTCTTCTCTGTGTACACACACGTTTTTGTGTTCAATTCAGGTGTTGCTCTAGTGCAGTTGTATATATCTTTCGGGACTCATCCAATTAGTCGGTTTAATAGGCACTTATGCTCTAGCTACTATGTAAGCGTCGTGGAGATGTTGTTGAGGTTTGTTTTGCTGCGAATCAGTTTTGACCAAACTTCATCTCGACGTCGCAGTGCCGCCGGCGAACCGAGTCCGAGTGACGTGTACGCACGCGCGAATTCGCCATCGACCGCTATTGTGGTGGTCGTTGCGATGTCAAGAAGCACGCTCGAGAATTTTGATACTGCGTGTGTTGTTGTGTGCCCCATATTGGTCTGATAGACTTCTATCTCATCGTAAAATTATGTTCCATTGGAGCGAAAATCGGGGTCGCATAAGATTCAATCCTCTCAAATAGTGGTCCTTATGATGACCAAAGGGAGAAGAATTCTTGACGACTCTCAATTTCTATCCAATCCACATTTTTGGTTTTCTTTTTGTAATTTCCTCAAATCGTCTTGTACATAGTGATATGTGGTACACATCTCCGCTAGTGTGTTTTTCTGATTTATTTCTTTTAACTGTTGTTGGCTCGCGCACGGTTCGGTGTCGTCTCCACGATCTCGGAGACGCGCCAGTACCACGGGTCTCTTTATAATACAGTGTTCTCGTGCCCCTTACCTGAAACGATGGTCCCATTCTCTCAATCCTCGTTTTGAACTAGGTCATGCTTTTTAGAGTACTCGAGAGGTATGAGTCAGCACGCGCCATCGTGGTCGTCGTGTTGAGGTCAGGTCGTGCAAGGGTCTTTGAACGGATGCCGTTCCCTTCTTGCCTTGCACATAAACTTTTGTATATGTGCTCACAAAAAGGGAAAGGTAGAACGAAATTCACTACCCCGGCACCGCGACTTGGTTTCAGCAAGAAGACCCCGTGGCGCCTCCTGACCCATACCCAGTAACTCACGATACCTTACCCGTAGCGATTTTGGGTATACTGTGATTGTTGCCGATAACGAGCAACTGAGTACGTTGTTTAGCCTTATAGTCATGACCATATTATGTGTTTGTTTGCAATCGAGTCTTATAGTATATGCTAGTCATGTACTGTATTTCCACGTCCGACGTCATCCTTCATGTCACCATGCAAGATGTCGTGCTGTTCGGACGTTATTGAGTTTAACATCAAAATCCACTGAGATTGTAGCTTTTTTGGCCCATCTCCAATTGAACATCTGTGAGATAACGAAGGTCTTTTTTTCCTACAATCGAATTTCACCATCGATCATGATTCTTCCAATACTAGATGCAATGGATTCACTTAGTATTATATCAGGTTAATAATGGTTTATTGTAATTGTTTAAAAAATTAGTACAACAGTCACCGACAAGATTAATAAAGAATCAAGATCGTGTTCCATGTTTCATGTGTTGTGCTGCAGATAGAGATCGTCAAATCGAACCAACACGAGTACCTGCTACATATATGTGCGCCATGTGGGGCGGGATACCGTTCATTTTTGGCTGGACTTCAATGAGGGAGCAGGGAGTAGAAGGGAAGTTAATTTTTAGAGCTGGGTTCACCAGAATAAACGGTTTGGGACGAGTTGTTTGTGGGAGAGCTGTGCACGGTATGTTGTTGGGACCACCTTCACGTATTTACAGGGTGTCCCAAAATTGTGGGCGCCTATTCATTGCATTGAATCTGAAGCTTCATAGCTGAGAACAACAATGAAATTTATAGCACGTTTTCTTATTGCATGCACAATGGCAAGCTACAAACACACCTATATATCCCCCAAGATTAGCAACGATAGGGGCCCAAAGTATGCCCTC
>UZAF01018592.1:0-31452 GCA_900617895.1 Haemonchus placei | reverse complement strand
AAAAAAAACAACAATTTTAAGATAATTATTTGTATTTAGCAAATGGATTATAAAAATAAGAGGAACGTTTGATATAAAATTTATTATAAAAAAAATTCAACTGTAGCATTTAACAAAACTTTCTAACGAAAACATTTGAAGCAGTGCCTAACGTAACAATAACGTGACTACTGAGCTACAAAACCCAAACGAACATTGTCTCTATATATCACTTCGGCTTGTACTCTTGCCCTGTTTTCTCTTTATAGAGTTTCTTCAAATCGAGAAGTTTCTGAATGGCAGCTTTCGAAGCGTCCTTAAAAAGTACGTTTTGTTAGAAAGGAGAGAAAGGCTCGATTCAAGATGAAACAGCACGAAAAATTCTCACAGATTTCGCATCCTTTTGCTTCTCCTGCCGGACCAGATCACCCTGTGCCTTTATCTCTTCATAAAGCGCAGATTCTTCGGGAGCAGTTTTCTGTGGTGATGACGGAGTTTCAGCAGGAGGTTGTCCTGGTTTGTATGGATGACCAGTCACCTCTTCGTACTTTTTCTTCAACTCCAGTACCAGATCACCCTGTGCCTTTATCTCTTCATAAAGCGCAGATTCTTCGGAAGCAGTTTTCTGTGGCGATGACGGAGTTTCAGCAGGAGGTTGTCCTGGTTTGTATGGATAACCAGTCACCTCTTCGTACTTTTTCTTCAACTCCAGTAATTTGGCAATAGCTGCCTTGGCAGCTTCCTGAAAGCAACAGCCGTCCGTTGTGATGGAATTGATCAAAATCTATGCAAATAAGTGAACGACACAAAAATAAAAAATACTGGCCGACTTGGCGTCCTTAGCTTTTTCTTGCCGAACAAGATTTCCCTGGGCTTCGATTTCTGAGTAGAGAGAAAGCGCATCACCACCACTGGCAATTGAGGGTGATTTCAAAGAAGCCACCTGCTGACCAGGCTTGTAGTCCTGCCCGGTTTGCTCTTTGTACTGCTTTTTCAAATCAAGCAACTTTGCAATGGCTGCTTTAGCAGACTCCTGTAACACATAATGGCTGAGACAGAATAATACAAAATCATTTGGCAATAGCTGCCTTGGCAGCTTCCTGAAAGCAACAGCCGTCCGTTGTTATGGAATTGATCAAAATCTATGCAAATAAGTGAGCGGAACAAAAATAAAAAATACTCGCCGATTTGGCGTCTTTAGCTTTTTCTTGCCGAACAAGATTTCCCTGGGCTTCGATTTCTGAGTAGAGAGAAAGCGCATCACCACCACTGGCAATTGAGGGTGATTTCAAAGAAGCCACCTGCTGACCAGGCTTGTAGTCCTGCCCGGTTTGCTCTTTGTACTGCTTTTTCAAATCAAGCAACTTTGCAATGGCTGCTTTAGCAGACTCCTGTAACACATAATGGCTGAGACAGAATAATACAAAATCATGTGTTTCAATTTTGCTCTCTTTTTTCCGTCTGCTTATGAAAGCTTTCCAGCCAAAAATGCCGGAATGATGAACTCTTCCATTGGCATTTTCGCCTTCTCAACTCAAAGGCTCATAACATTTCATCTTGAGCCTCTAACTGAGAGCATCAGATGCGGTAGCGGCGAGAACAGAGAATGCCGCTGCGAGACTTTGCCCACGTTTATGTTCCTGCCCCATTTTTTTCTTTATAATTGCTCTTCAATTGCAGTAATTTAGCTATGGCCGCAAGACCGTAATTTGTAAATAGAATGATTAGTCCGAGGATTGGCTGGCAAAGTCTCAAATAAGTAAAGAACACCTACCGATTTAGGATCCTTCGCTTTTTCCTTCCGGACGAGCTCACCTTGAGCCTCTATCTCAGCGTAAAGATTAGATGGCTCAACAATGGCACTAGAAGGAGCACTAGCTGATGGCGCTCCGGTCGCAGGAGGTTGGCCTGCTTTGTAATCCTGACCAGTTTTTTCCTTGTACTCCTTTTTAAGCTCAAGCAGGGTTGCTATGGCGGCTTTGGACGCCTCCTTAAACACCGAAAGAGTAAATTACATCTTTACCTAACTATCGTTGCTCGCAAGTATCTGTTCACATCAATCATAAAGTAATTGATGTAAGCACATCCAGAGGATCCAGAGGGAAGGCTACGCGGATTTTATGAAAAAAACTGTAAATCTTATAACTGACCGACTTGGCGTCCTTGGCCTTTTCACTTCGAACAAGTTCCCCTTGTGCCTCAATTTTCATATAGAGAGCAAGGCTCTCGTTGGCGGTTGATCCGGCTACCATGTTTGATGGCTCTGGAACTTGTCCGGGTTTGTATTCTTTACCAGTGACTTCACTGTACTGCTTTTTCAATTCCAGCAATTTTTGAACTGCCAGTTTCGTAGATTCAGCCTGAAATAAGAAGGAAGTTACAACAAAACACGAGAGAAGTTCTAGAAAACAAAAGAAAGTGAGTATTGCACCCTATGCAATCACGCGTGAAGGCTGACGCATTGGACCTTAGGGTCTTTAAAATTACATAAAAGATGGAGTAACAACCATATATGTATTGGAAACTTGCCTTCGGGTCCTTACTCTTGAGATCACGCACTGTATTTCCTTGCGCTTCAATTAATTTGTAAAGCTCAAGAGCATCCCTTGGCTTTCCAGCAGAGGCTGCAACTACGCTGCTCTGAAAACAAACATCAGGCGGTTGGTATCTCCGATGAATAAAATGCTTGATAACTGACATAGTAAATAAAGATTTTTATAGCAACAGTGACTTAACAGAAACATCAGAAGTACAGATGTACTTCGCGCGAAAATTATGCGCCCTCGAGAAAGAAACAAATTTGAAATTCATCATTTTTCGCTGAAGAGGAAGTAAACCAACCGGTTTGGGTTTATTCACTGGTTCTTTCACGTGACCATCAGGAATGTAGATCAGCAGAAGCGGCGACTCAGTACCGCTATAATTCGTGAATCTGGACTTTTTAGGTTATAGAAGCCAATCCTTCTAAAGCACTACTTACCTAAATTCGCTCTTTGATTGGTAGTCATGATCGCAAATGTAGAATCCTTTTCTTTGTAATTGGATGATATCGCCTTTCCTAACGCTGCGTAGCGCTGGTTCTCCTAGCATTTTTGTATAGTGCTAAATTATTGGAATAGAATTTAAATTGTTCAAAAAATAACACGTGTAACCAACCACGGATTCGTAGTTGATAAAGTTTTTCCAGTCCTCTTCTTTACCAACAACAGCCTTGCTAATAATATGATCATACTCGATTGCAACTACTGGAATGCATGCAGCACTAGGTATATCGGCTTCAGCAATCCACGTCACCTTCATTGTCTTTTTGTAATCCTAAAAAGGGATCGCTGTAAAAACTTATTTGACTGAAACACCAATTCACCTGTGAACTCTAACTACGGCGTCTGACAAGAAAAAAAAAGCCAACCTGATTTGCGAGGTCTAAGACTGCATGAATCTCGGATACAGTCTCATTCTTTTTATTAACAGAGACGATCTTAATGTTGCCCCAATTAACAAAAGTAACAGTGTCTCCAGACTTCATCTCCTGTGCGTCCACTTGTTCCACTAACAGCTTCGCACTGTGCCAAATAGTCTTCTTTCCAACGTCCGCATTCTAAAAGTTGTCCAGAATGGAAAATTCACTTAAAAGTAGAAATGAATGAATAAAGAGACAGGGAAGAAACAGGTTCATGTACTATTAGTCTGGAAAGGGCAGCGTACTCGAACGCAGACTACAAGAACTGCACAATAAAAGTTAAATTCAATATTTACGATTAGTCAGACTGCTGATTATTAGAGAATAGAATTGTTTCATACCTACCATTATTGCTCATAACCAAGCCAATAAACAAATAATCAAATTCTGAACAATTACTTTTGGGTGTAGAGGAACTTCCGCATCCTGGACTACTACTGGTGTGGAGATGAACACAGGTACAATTGCTGTCGTTTCGAGAGCTGTATACCTAAAATGAGAACATGGAATTGACTGCGAAAATAGCATCAGCCTATAAGCTTTACGTACCTCGGTGCTACAGGATCTATTACTTTTTTGTTGAAAGACCATATCTTATCCCATTCCATCATGACAACCGATCTTGAGCCGCCCTGAGCTATAATGAACTGACGCAAACCTTCAACCGTCATTCCTCGTCGCATCACGCCACGCACTGTAGGGAAGCGGGGATCGTCCCTGCATAACTCAAGGCTTATTGCGCGTCAACCAAGCTATGTGAAACTACTTACCAGCCTTCGACTAGCCCCTCGTTGACAAACCATGTCAGCTTGCGTTTACTCATCACTGTATTTGTCATATTCAAGCGAGCATAGGACCAAATGAATGGTTTGCGTAGACCGAGAGCATCGCAAATGAAGTAGTACTGATCATCTCTGAAATCTCACACTATCCTGCCGTCACTATAAGTGAAACGAACAGGACGTAGGCATCTACCACACCTGTCAGTGTATTCAGTCGTACGAAGAGCATGGGTAACTCCTTCAACACTATCCACAATAGGGCAAGCAAAGTCATAGGTTGGATAGACCCTTGAAATAAAGTGTAGAGATTGGAATGAACACATACGATCTTGACATAAGTAGCAGCATTGACCACGGACGAATTTGAAGGTATTTTGGAAAAAAAAGAAAGGTAAAATCATCCTACTTGTACTTCATCCCGGTACGGACATGCTCTTCCGGTTTACACCTGAAACTCATCACTCATGAATATTTCGGAAAAGGAAAACCACGAAATCCGCGAAGCTTAGACACAAACCGATAAATAGTTGGATCTCTCATTGCACCGTTGTTGGACTGCATGTCAATTTTAATACGAACGCAACACTGTAAACCTCGTTCAGTTCCCTTTTTCATCTCCTCCCACAACGAGAGATTTGCTTCAGGAGCTGGAATATTGAGGTCACAGGAAATAGTGAATGAGATAAGGAACATTCCTTTCAAAACGAACGTATTGTTTTCAAAGCAAGCTAATTTTGCTCATAAACTAACATAGACTTCGATTTTTGCTTTCAACTCGTTCTTCGCGCTCCTTTCGCATTGTTTCCGTGTCTGTGTCATCCACATATGCTTTACCTTCCCGAAGGAGCTTCTCGCACATTTGCAACATCAACTCAAAGTAGTCGGACGAATGAGTCCATCGATCAGGAATAATATTTAACATAGCTAGATCTTCTTTTATCACCTTAAGAGCTTTTTATACACATATGTACGAAGATAACCCTTTCAGTAAAACGAACCTTCTCAAAATGAGCGTTCTCTTTAGCAGGATTCGTGTCATCGAATCGCATTATCAGCTGGCCTTCGAAAGTTTGTTGGTAATACTGATTCAATAGAGCGGCTTTGGCGTGTCCAATATGCAGATATCTGGGATATTCCGAATTTAGCCATGGATTGACAGCCAAGTGAGGTAAAACTTCATACCCGCTAGCCTCAGGGGGAAATCGCACCACCACTTTTCCTTTCTCAGCACCCGGCAACTCAACGAATTTTCCCTCGTCCCGCTGTTTCTCTTTCGATAAAGGCTGGAAAAGTAAAATCAAACGGTTGTTAATGGCATAAGGCAACTGTAATTGCTCGATTACTCCACATTACCTTCGAGATTTTCGCATTGGTGAACTTTCCAACCATCATATGTGCCACGATAAATCGTTGATCTTCAACAATAGCGTTGAGCAATGCAGAAAACTTCTCTTGCAACTGTATGAAAAACACTGCTCCGACCAAAGTCACAAGCTTCAGAGGTAGGAGGCATACCTGGGGATTTTTGATTATAAGGCTCCATAGGGCAACGTCACCAACAGTTACACGTTTTTCAAAAAGTGTTCCAGATTTACTAAACTGCACCGCAGACAGCACCTCCTCGTCTACCAAGAAGCCATCAACTACCTTTTCACATAACGTCAGCACCTCATCGATCTGAAACTCAACCACTGAAAAAGATTTTGGGGTCGTAAACTTTTAAGCAGTGCTTAGTCTTTCAAATTATTGGTTTGAACAAAGCACTATGTAAACATGAGATTGACCCACCTTAGCGATCTCAAAACAAGTAGATCCGGTGAACTCCGGTAATCCAAGGCTCTGCGCAACAATTCTTGCAATCGTTACATCATTGCTTATGAGGGAACCGTCCCTAGAACAGAGTTCTAAAACTCCAAGTACTTAGCTTCCGTAATAGTAAACGAGAACTGCGAAGTGACTAGCAGCGAGCACGCCGATTTCGGAGCGTTTCCTTGGTAAAATATTTGTTTGTGAACCCTAGGTCCCAACTGATCAGATCAGCGTTTGTACAGTTTACCAGCACTGCATCAGTACGAAATGTAGAGATGGCTTTAAAGATCATTGGTTGTAACCTACATATTCATCCCAACCGGTTCTTTTTCGTTGAAGGCAATGGAGAGACAAGGGTTATAGCCTCCGAAAGCAATAGCAAGCGCGGCAGCGTAAGGAACTTCCTTCTGCTTGGCATTTATTACAGGCTGCTGCTTTACCGCGACCATTGTGTACCTGAAATGAGTACTTTGAGAATGATCTGAAACAAATCAACGTAAATGAAACCACTTATACAAAATTGGTAATAAAATAGTCCTCCACCCAAAAGTTGGTGTAATTAAAATGTTGTGTCTGCAATTGCGCCTGAACAGAATAAGTCANGAAATGAGTACTTTGAGAATGATCTGAGACAAATCAACGTAAATGAAACCACTTATACAAAATTGGTAATAAAATAGTCCTCCACCCAAAAGTTGGTGTAATTAAAATGTTGTGTCTGCAATTGCGCCTGAACAGAATAAGTCACGTCCAATGTTGTTAAGCGTTAATTTTTTTGAAATTGTTTTTCATTGTCGGAGTTGTAGGTTATTGTTCTCTTCGGTTGATGTTTCTGTTTGAAAACTCTGCCAACCTTGAATACTGGGGGAGGCCAAACTGCAAATAGTTAACTGTAGTTCGAGCGCAATTTAAGACTTTGCACAGCGAATTTCGTTGTGTTCTTTCTTTCTGTCAGTGCTTATACGCATCATCAGTAGTACTGGTCAGATCATTTCAGATATCACAGTGATGATCGATCCTCTCTTACGAGTGTCTGGTGTTAATAGTGGTGTAGGCGTGGTAACATCGTCGGGCTCGTCGTCTGATCTGTTCCTTCAGCTTCACTATTGCTCAACATTTCTCAAGGCCAAGAAGCGGGTAGTCATAGTTAGCAGTAATTTGGCTGAATCCAACTATAGGTATGTTGCAGTTTGATCTAGTAGGAACGATTGTCTTGAGAAAAGTGAGCATTTACGTTTTAGGGTCATATTCAGCAAGTTAGCAATTCGCTGGGATCCTTCGCTGATCTCTTTCCTCGATATGGATAACATATTGGGCGACCAACTTCATATCGAAGAAGAAGGTACCGTCAAAAGGCTGATCGAGGTAGCCTTTTGAAATGAATGGTTAATTTTAGCTATTATATGTTGTGAAGACGGCTGCTTATTTGCTTAATCGGATATTTAAAACAATAGGCAATTTCATTTTCTTATCCAGTTAGACCTTTTACTACTTCTAAGGTAGAAATATCCTCGCTGTATGGTTGAATGGGTTGAATTTGTTTGCGTTGATAGCAACTATCACTTTCAATTTATTGGGGTCTTTTTAATGCTCTCTATGCAAAAAAATCTGGTACATGTGTAGGCCTACTAACGTTGACCTATATGCTTTCGAGGTGAAATGCGCAGTGGGACCATTCGATTTTCCCGCTAAGCTCATCAGGTAGTGAAAGAATTCGAAGAAAAATTTGCAGCGATAAACCATGTTCGTGGTTAGTGGCATAGTTTGTAATGTTTATTTTAATACCAAAGAGTCTCCAGCAGTCCGTAATGGAGTGCTTCAATCGCCAGCTTCATGAGTAGATGAAGCAAAGCTAGCTTAGGTCGTAATGGCCTTTCCCATTTGTCAGATTTGTTGACGATCATTTATGTTAAAGAAGAGTTGGGTATTTGGCAGAGCATGGTTTTACGCGAGCAGCAAGCAGGAATTTCAGCAGGAATTAAAATCAATTTGGAGCACCTTGTTTGCTTTTAGGTGGTACACAATTGAATGTGTTATGCAACTTTAAGCTATTCAGGGATGATCGTATTGTTGGGCGCACTTCTCGAAATATCTTTTATTGAAATTATGCCCTCAGTGAACCCCATAGATAAGCGTCTGAGCGTGGCGATTACCCTGATTTTTCTGTGACAAACGACTTTTATTTGTGATGACATTTTACTAAGAAATGCTTTCAGGCGTTGGGTTCCTGTAATCAACCAGATCTTATCGTTTTTGATGATGTTTCTGCTCTGGAAAGGCTAAATATGCGGGCATCCGCAGTTGTGTATCTGCTATATGAACTCTACAACCGGTAAGTGCTGTAGGTCAAATTTAGGTGATTAATTTGATTTTCATTACTGTTTTAGTTTAGAACCATCTGGATTGTTGTTAGCTTTGTTCGCTATGAAAACCAAAGCATTCTCTATAATGGTTAGCAAAGCTGATTTTATAATTGAACTTACTCCTGTTGGTTCGGGATTTGGCAAGGATGTTACCGGACAGGTAAGCAGTTAAGAAACTATGTATACTGTAGCATCCAGCTGCAGAAAAATTTCTCTGTGCGTTTATTAAACTGACAGTGAACCCCTTGACCGTAATATTATCAGATTGCCCATTTTCAGATGATGGTTAATGTTCGAGGAGCTACATCAACGCCTGATAACTTCGAACTGCTTTACTTTACTGGAGAGCGATCGATTAAGGGTTTTTATCCCGGAGGAATCTCATTTCTGAATCTATAAATAAAAATATTTGTACTTGGGAAAGTCCTCAATTTTCGTCAACGCGTTGCTTTCGCAATTTTTCCTCTTTCGTCAGCTGCCATTATGATTGCTGCAGTTATGACTAGAATAGTTGAATTTGAGTTATAATTTGGCTAAATGTTTTGATAGCAAATGCGACATTCTTCCGAGATTTAGATCCTCATACGAGAGTGCTTTCAGCTTTTGCTTGGGTTAAACGTCGTCACGATGAGTAACCGCAGAAGACGGCTGAGTGACGGTCAGTTCTTAGTTATAGTGTTGTTTACGTGCTGAAGCTTGTTGATGAACAGGATATTTCATTATACGTAGCGCTGTTTTTTCTAAGTTTCTCTTTAGAAAAGAGCATTTGGAGCTGAATTTAGATTATGATGGTGAAGCCAAAAGACGGCGCGGTATGCCTGAATATGACGAAGTCGAGCGCAGACTCCAAAACCTCATTATTAGAGTAGATGAGAGTGTAAGTTGAATTTTATGGGTTTTATTTTATAAGAATAAGGGCTTCAAAGTTCTCTCTTGAAGATTTGTATATTGCTCATTCGTAGCATTTGGTACATCTATCGCAGTCACCCATCCTTATTTGCTATTCCATTTTATTTTTTTCTGAATTCTATAAAGGGGTTCGAATTTTATAAAGGAGTTGAGTGGTGCATAGTGTACTTTGGCTATACAGTTGTGTAATAAAACTGTGAAGTAGAGTCCCCTTGATCACCAGCCGTTCTATAAGCCTCATGAAAGACTTTATTAGTATTTTATGGAGGATGATAACGTGTGCTAGTGTTTGGCAGATTATTTGTTGTGAAGCTATCACCGTAGAGCTGTTATTATAGATCTTGATTTTTTAAAATGTTGAATTTCAGACAGGAAGCTCTTCTCTAGAAAGTAACTTGGAAAGTTTGTGCTCATTGTTAGAATCAGATCTCGATAAGTACCGGACAAAAATTATTGAGATAGTTACCCTGTGGTAAGTCATTCACCTTATTTGATGAGCAGCTGCTTACGGTGTTATTTAGCGTTTGTCAACTGCCTGATAAGATCACTGTATATTCGACTCTCGTTGGATTACTCAATGCGAAAAACTTCAACTTTGGTGGAGAGGTATGCATCGTAGAAATTTGTACCCTTTAGTTTGCCAGAGGACCAATTTCAGATCGTGGAAAAACTGGTTTCTGACTTGCAAGAAAAGCTGGAAGCAGAAGATTTCCAGCAAGCAATGTTCATTGTAAGTTTGCTGTTTTTGAGATTAGGTACTGTGCTCTTCAATACTCTGAATTACATTTTCTCGAATATGGTCGTGATATAAGTTTTCTGTAGATTACATTTCTGTGCGACCTTGGAAATAGTCGAGTGCTCACTCTAAGTTCAATAGTGGAGTTCCTCGAAGCTCTACTGCAATGTGTTTTTGAAGAGAATGTGCCTCAGGTTCGTATGAATTGTACACAAATCGCTTTTGCTGTGTAATCAAGAGTTTTTAGGCTCGCACAGATTGGTTTGTTTATGTTGTGCTGCGTGTTTTGCCATGGATTGGTCTTGAGTTGAGCGAAAAGAAAAAGGACGAACTGGAAAATATTCTTGAAGGAGCCAGCAAGTATGTAGAAGGACGCAGAAAAGTTCATCTCAAGGTGACGAAATTTATCGATGTTTCGTCATGTTCACCACTGTATTGGGCTTTTGTTTTAGATGCTGCAAGTGTGGAGCTCGAGTTCGCCCCATGAACAGGAAGACTACTTAGATTGTTTACTTGCTCAAATAAAATCTTTACAAAGTGCAGGCTGGAAGGAAAAGCAAATCGCCAGGCACTATGTAGCATTTGATGCTGCTCTTCAAGATGCACTGCAACACAATTTGCCTAGGTTTGTTACAAATTTATGTTCGTCATATTTTCCTGAGTTCATTTCTCTTTTCCTGCTTCTCACTTACTTAGCCTTACCAGAATTTCAGTTTTTCTCCACCAATCCACAGGGAAGATTCAAACTACCCATTACCCATGGTTGTGTTCAGACTTTTCGATTACGCGGATTGTCCTGAAGACGTTGGTTTTTCATTGTACTTGATCGTTTCATTTATATCAACTACTGTGCGCCAGTAACTGAATGTTATGTCGGGCAGCCGAGGGAAACGTCGTTGTTTTTTAGTTAATCGATTAACTCCTATGTTTGTCTGCAGTTCGCGTGGACATCATAGCACTGTAAACATAGTTTTATGACATAAGCACTTCAAAATGGCTGCTTTCATAAACCGCGATTTGGCCCGCGAGCGAGCGACCGGGAACGGCGCTTGCCCCTTGTTTACGACTGAATCTTGGTCGACACCGCCGGACGAGTAGTCACTCGGCCGGCTCGCGCGCTCGCTCGCTCGCTTGCGAACTATGAAAGCGGCCAATGTTTCTTCGAGCAAGACCTTTCCCTGGATATATGCTTTCAAACCGAGTGTTTTGGAGGCTTCTCTGTTATTCTTTGATGAGTTTAGAAAAGCAGTAGTTTACTTTAGGGTACCGTACTTCCTGGAGCTCACTCTATAGAGCGATTTTTGATTGAAGAAGAACTTAACTGGATCATTGAGTTCAATGCCAGCGATAGGAAAATATGGTAAGCGTAATGGTTGAGTGCTTTCATGTTACCTTCTTTATGGTTTTGATAGATTGCACGAAGATTGTCAAAGGCACAAGGCAAACTGAAGAATAGGGGCAGCACTTCGGTAATTGCAGTCTTTAATCACCTTGGTTTCTAGTGCCCAGGAATTGACAAACTACGCTCGCGGTGCTAATGTCCCCATTGCTTATATGATTTTGGAAGTACTGTTCTCACAACTCTTTCGCCTTCCTCTTCCACCTCAACCAACTGGTTTTTACGGTAAAACTTTCTTTTATATTGGATTTTCCTTGTTCAGAAGTTGAATGTTTTGATATGGCTACCTAACGATCCAAAGCTTCGCCTCGAAGCTGTTTGGTTCCTTTTCAAAGAACTTCAAGTTCTAATTCTGTTACTGTTCATGTTTCTTTTTCTACTGATTAAAACTTGGAAACCTTCTCTGCAACTTTTGTTTTTAAGTGCCTTTCATTCTAAAAACCATTATTGGAAGTGTGTCATGACATTCCGTGGAATATTGCAGGTCCTGTTCTTTTGGATCTATGCAGAGTTCAGTCGTCGACTATGCCTCAAGTCCTGGCACAAGCTGCCGAACTCTTATATCAACGTGCTGCTACAATGCAACCGTTGTGCCTTGATCGGTAAGCACTTTTACGACCCGATTTTTTAAATACTGTATGTTCTGAATCTGGAGCTATTTTCGTTAAGTTTCTTGCCTAATAGTTGTAGTAGTAATTATGATGTCAAAACTTTTACGAGAGCTGTGACGTCCTAGGACATCCATTGTCCTCTTAGTTGGTAGGAAATTTGAATAAGCAACTTATTTTTGTACATGTTTTAGACTTGTTGACTGGTTCAGTTTCCATTTGTCTAATTTCGGTTTCCGCTGGTCATGGAATGATTGGAAGGACTGCGTAACGGTAAGCTAATATTTAGGCCGCTTTGACAGGCTATTTCTTATTTAATCTGATCTGGCTCTACAGGCGGATAGATGGGATGCAAAGAAAATATTTGCGCGTGAAGTGATAGAAAGATGTCGACGACTATCTTATTACGGGCAATTGAAGGAGTTTCTTCCAACCTCATTTGCTGCCATGATACCTCCTCCTCCAGATGTTGTATGCAAATTCGACGATGGTGCGTGTTTTTCTTTGGACTCTTAGTAGAAGTGCATCGACAAGGAATTGTCTTGAAAAGTCGGTTTCTGAACTCTGTTTCAGAGAATCAACCTGGGTATGAAGCTGCCTCTAAATTCCTTGCTCTCATACAAAGTCGATCTGATGACAATGCTATTATGGCCGAAATTCGCGACGAAGAAAATCGTTACGATCCCGATCTGTTTGGAATATTTTTTGCTGTCAGTTGGAACTAGCCATCGAATTTCGAGTCTTGGTCTTGTAACATGGTGTATTTCAGGTACTGCTGAAAACCTCTGCCAAGTCGTTCAGTCACACGTTTGTGGCCCTCTCCAGGTGCTAATGTCTACTGTATTTTTCATTTAGATTTGTGAGAATGATCCGTGTTTGTTGTTCAGATATAGCACGACATTGAAGACTATTGCTGATACTTCTGATGAAATGCAAGAAGTCCTTCTTTGCTGCCTTTTTCAGTGTTGGCGGAACAATCATTTGGTAAAGTTAATAGCTTTTCTGCTGTTCAATGAAATCCCTTGACTAACTCTGATGGTTTGTTTACAAATTTTAGCGTATAATCATTTTGGTCGACAAAATGCTCAAGATGCAAATATTGGATTGCGGTGTTGTTATTTCATGGATTTTCAGCGAGAGCCTTAAAAGTGAAACTGATAGGTGGGTCTTCAAACTTATTCTCCCCATCTTAAATAACGGTTCGGTTTTGCCGATTTGCCAGTTTTTCAGACAGTGGGTTTGGGAAGTGCTTAACACCGCGTTAGAACGTCTTTCTCGTCACATCCATAAAGTTGCTCATGACGTGGATATTCTTCAAAAAAGAGTGGAAAGGCAACGCATAGAAGCAGGCGAAGAGGTCAGTACAAAGCCAATGCGGCTCTTTGTCCACGCCAAAGGTTCTATTGAATAATATTTGAGATGGAAGACTCTGACGTAAAGACGCGTGAACAAGAGGAACTGGAACAGCAGCAGGAAAAGCTTGAGAATCTGAAAGATTTTCAGAAGTCGCTATTCCTGGACGTGTTGCATGTGAGTAGAATGGTTGGCGACCCTCCTTGTCATTAGATTATTTTTTGGTAGTGATGAGTGGTGCACGTTTTTTACACAAAATTAGTGTCGTTCAGTTCAGTTTCTTCAGAAATTCACGGTTTTGTTGACTGAATTCATAGTACACTGCGAAACAGAAGGAACAGATTTCCGAACTCCTTACTATGCATGGATTAATGGTCGATTCAAGCAAATATTCCTCATGGTGAGTGTTATTCCTCTGTTAATATTCCTCTTTTTTTTGTCTTTTACTTATTTGTTTCCCAATGCGGCTAATATCTGTAACCGCTACTTGTCATATTTTTACCCGACTTGGGGTATTTTTTTGTATTGATGAATATAAATAATGATACTGATGTTGGAATTGGAAAGCTTTCCTCTCAATACTGAGATTTCGATGTACTTGATTGGCAACGCTTAGATATTTGCTACGTTAATCTCTTTCTTTTTCGATGCGATTCTTCCACGCTTTCCTTACAGTAATACGTTACCTACTGCTGTCAACCTCTAGATAACCCTTGATGAAACCATCTTCTTTCATCTGTTCATGATACGCTAAATTTTGGCGTTTCCAATCGCCTTTCTCCTTAGAACCTTCTCTGATTACTAAATAAGGTCATATCAACTAAAGTGAGATCTTGAGTGGGTAACGTTGTAGAGTTTCGAACATGGAGTTATTGTTTCAGCACGGCGCCGATCTCCACGAGTTCACTGATGATCTCCGGCGGGAACTGTTCTCCAGCACCGATATCGATCCCAATGTTTTGGAGACATTCCATCAGTTTGTAGCTCTCCGTGAGTGAAATGCTGTACTTCACAGTTTGTTCGTATTAATGATATACCCTATGATTTGTTGATTTCTTTGGTTTGTCTGTATGTTTGCAGTATATCTTTCGGGCTATTTTTCCGTTGTGGCCCTCAATTGTTGATTTTTTTGGACATTTACTCTGTATCTAAATGTTTCTTTAGGAGCTCTCTTATTATAAACGGCAACTTAACATTTCATATGAATTTGTGTACTTTTCTGTTACTGAAGACGTGTATTTTGCTTGATTCTTGGTGTTATGAAGATGAATGGACTTGTAGAAAGTGATTGTTGGAGGAAGAGGATAGTTAGATTGTATATCGCATTGAGCTCGATTTCATGCCTGTATCCTGTAGGAAACATCATCGCCTCATGCCAAGGTTTTTAGCCACCGCGGAAAGCAGTGCATGAAAGTCAAACTGCCGCTTTCACGTGCAATATTCCATGAAGGCTTCTTACCCAAGACGTAGTAAGAGTGCTTGATGTTACTCGGTAAGAGCTCATTTTTGTGATATCCGTTGCTTGTTTACCTTCTTTTTCTATGTAGCTCATGGAAACGGGAGGATATGAACAGGGGCAGTGAACGCTTGGATGGGGATTTAGTCGACATTACAATAAGTATGACTAAGAAGTTTAAGTGGAAAGGCAGCAATAGTCCCTGATATAGCCTGGGAACTTTTGTAGTCGTGATATTGGTGGAACAGAGAAGACGCGGTGAGCGAGGTTCCGTTAATCTCAACAGCACGGTTCAGTGAGATCAGATCTTGGCCACGTTAACAATGCCATTCATCACATTTACAGTCATGCAATTGACATCAAAGACTGTTGGGACGGGCTGGGGGCCACGTGTCTCGACACTACCTACTCTCCAAGTTCCCAGTGCTTTAAAAATGAATCAGAGCGAGTTTTAATAGAAGTTGAATTGCTCGTATTTGATAATCAGATCGACCAGGGATATGACTTCTTTCCTCTGAGGTCTATTATGTGCGAGTTTATGGGATCATTTTTTATTTGTTTGTGTTCGAGATACTTCAACCAATTGCATGTAGCAATGTGTATCCGAAACTAATTCATTACTCATCTTGTTCTCGCGGCTGTCCGTAATGAATTGCCGAGAGTTCCATGTCATGTTCCTCGTTGACAACCGCCTCTGACGCCGCCTTTTTCTCTTGCACTTCGTTTCATTTGTATGTATGCATTACTAGTAACGGCGTTTGGTGCTCGACTGAATCTACGAACTACTATTTAATCTTCACTCAGGAGTTGATGAACTAATTTTCTCAAAAACATCTGAATATCTTTTCGCAGCCATCCATCTCTTCTCCTTCACGATTCCAGTCTTCTTCTTATAGAATGAGAAGTGAAAAGTCATAGCACTACAAGTTATTGAGCAGGAAAAGAACTGGCAAAAACAATTCCAAGTTTAGACGATAGCCTCTCCTTAGCGAGTTCCAGGGCGCGTATGAGCTCTGTATTATTCTCATCAGGCTTCTTCTTCGGTTTAACCCTGCGATTTATGGCGGAGTGGGGATCTTAGTCCTGCGTTTCGTCTTGTACGCGCCTAGTTATTCCACTCTTCCAACTGTAAAAACACAGGGCAGAGGATGAATAGCTGCAAATAATTTTTGCACTGTTGCTTACATGGTCCACGTACCAAGGACCAGTTGCATTCGATGACGTCTTTCATTCTCCCGGGGGGTCGACTATTTGGCATCAGGTTTCTCTAGGAGAGCAACAGCGATAATTTCCCTGTCAGCTGCTCCAGTGTTACTTTGCAGCATGCACTCATTATATTTTTAAGAGTGGAATCCTCAAATGAGGCGTGGCGCTACCAATTGTCCTTAACAATAACAATACCACTGCTAT
The DNA here is from genome assembly GCA_900617895.1 of Haemonchus placei. NCBI lineage: Eukaryota > Metazoa > Nematoda > Chromadorea > Rhabditida > Trichostrongylidae > Haemonchus > Haemonchus placei. Next base: position 15,188 of record UZAF01018592.1, on the reverse strand, counting down.
TTATTAATGTGCAAAAGTGGTGTGAAGGTAAGTGGCGCACTATCCCACTCGCATGGTCATGGGTTCGAGTTCTGGGTCAATATCTGTCTAGGCCAACCACGCGTTCCATCCACCAGGATCCCACTATTTGGAACTAGACTCGTCTGAGAGGATAGAAGTACTGACCTGTACATTGGGTGGCCACCACAGTCATTGTATAGGCCTCATACGCATTCATTACGCCACTACGATTCTGAATGGGAGCCGTATGCGGAGTGCATACCCAGACTGGGTTGATTAACGTCAAGAGTCTTTATCCTTTTCATCCTTCGTTCGCAGTCCAAGAAGGACTCAATCAAGGAGAGAATCTACTTCAACAGTGACATGACCGTTAGATTGATTCAAATGACCATGTCTGACTCAGGAAACATTTAGCTAACCATGCAAAATGGTCCTCTGCAAACTCCTATCTACAGGCACTCTGGATGATAAATCTCGTCAATCCTATAAACAGAGTGAGAAGTTCTCCACTCTCAAGAGTTCGCATTAGAAATCATCTACTGTCTCGATGCTTGCGAAGAAGTGATAGTTCTCTTGTAGAGCACCAATGCATCGAAAGTAAGAACACCCACATGATGTGCGAATGGGGTACGATTGGTAGACCAAAACCAGGGAGAGACGGCTGGGAAGCCTAGTGAAATTTTCAAAAAAAAAACATGTGCGATGAGGGGTGGGGAGAATGATTATACCTGAAGGAAAACTTTTTCGAACAAATCTAGTGTAAATACTTGAGAATAGGTAGTGTAAATGTCTAGAGAGTGTGTTGGATCTTTTTCAGATGGGCTCTTTGCTAAGGTACAGAATGGATGAAAGACTAAATGGTGCGGAGATGGGAAAGTTCTGGAAGCAAAACACATAAAAGGTGGCTGTTGGTTCTGTTCTCAATCGAGATGGTTGTCCAGACGACGAGCTGGGAAGGGACCTAGACACAAGCGAATATATAAGGCTCAGTTAACGCCATATAAGTTAAGGGATAAAGTTTTTGGCGTTAATCGATTCCGTCTGAGGGATGCGCCNCCAGCCGATTAGAAGTCAGTGCTTTTATCCTCCCAGACGAGTCTGGTACCAATTCACCGGCCGCGGAGGGTTGGAAGGCTTGGTTAGCCTAGGCGGGCATCGATCGGGGATTCGAACCCCTGACCGTGCATGTGATATAGTGCGCCACTTGTCACTACACCACCTCCGCCGAATCCAGTTAAGGTTTTCAACGTCATATATGACCTGAAAATGACATCAAAAGCGCTCAAAGTCCCCAGTACCATTTCAGCATTGCTGAGTGAAATTAGCAGTGTAATTAGCATACCTTAATACATATTGTGCCACCTATAAACCGTATTCTGCCGTGACGGCGCCATATATTGACCTGTCGGGGCTCGTGTAGGTGTTCGGACAGCAAACTTTTCTACATCGCCATCCGAACCACATGCATGTACATTGAGCACTCTACTAAACTTCATCTGTAACTGGACAAAACCTTCTCGAAAAGTATTTAGCTGGAATGACGTTTTGCAGTTTTTCGAGGGCTTCAAGGTCAACAATCACATGGCAGCTGGCTTGAACGGATTGCAATTTTCAGGCAGAAACAGATACCAAGGGAACCGGATGATCTAAACTGTGCGAGTCTAGTGATCTGTCCATTGCATGTGTTGATAGAGAACGTTTTTTTTTCTTTGCACCTTCGCTCGGAGAGATAAAATCTCGCCAACTTCGGTAGGGAAACTATTTATATCTATTATATGGGATTTGGAGGGTTTCACTCAGAAATATAGCGATTGCTAAAGCGAAATCGCTTTCAAAGCGTACATTTCATTCCCTTTTTGGGCATTTTTTTTTCTTTAAAGAAAGCTCGGGAAAACAGTGTTCAGAGGATAAAAGGTGATTTCCAGGGCGTCGATCAATCCCATAAGAGGAATGTGTCCCGTAGTCGACTCCCATCCTGAATAGTGGTGGAGTATTGAATGCGTACGTGACGGATCAGTGACGTGCGGTGGCGAGCCGATGTTCAAGTCAACGCTTTGATCCTCCCAGACGAGTCTGGTACCAAATTGCCGGCCCCAGAGGGATGGAAGGCTTGGTTGGTTCAGGCGGATATCGATCCGGGATTCGAACCCGTGACCATGCGTGCGTGATAATGTGCCACTTGCTCTACCACCACCTCCGCCCAATACTGTGTTTACTTGTAACACACTTTAGGGTTCATTTTAATATAAAATTTCCGGTAAATTTATCTTTGGCTTCTGTCTGTATAACATCAGAATGGTATTCGTTACTCAATTTCCTTAAATGATGAGATGCACGATGTCACAATTTCTTGTTTCTTCATCAACACATTGAGCTTGGCCCGTGACTACGTTCATTCACAAGCTAGCTACTGTATGACTTTTTAGTTGTCCGAAAGTCAATCCTATTTCAAAAGACATGTAAAATGGAAAAGGAATTAGATTAATGACAAAGCCATCTCACGTGTTCCGGAAACATAAGACGGAAATCCGGGCCTCCGAGCTATATTGGGGCAATTCCATCTATCGCCATGGTGATAAGTAGCTTATAACGTTCAAGGGCTTTTTACCTTTCTGAAGCCTTTGAGCTCAGATTTGTCCCCATTCCAGAAATAAAGTGTCTTGGGTCGTTTTCCTAGGCTGCATGCGAATTATACGAGCTACTCTCGTCCACTTTACTTTCTGCCGTTCTGCTTAATTTGCATGTTGCTAGCCGGCTTTGCTCAGCTTGACACCACCTGCTACACCGAGCTCTCACTTTTCACGAGCTCTGTTCTTCCAGTACTCTCTGTTTTGTCGAATCTGGGCTTTTCACGTATATCGACCGCTTTTCAAGGTTCTGTATAGGTAAATTCCTTCACGTTGTGCTGTTTTTCCTTACCACTTCCTCGCTGAACTAGTCGTGCTGCTATGGTTAGTCAGCTTGTGGACAGTGAACGCTTTGCCCTCAGGCTGGGGCATAATTGTGCGGCATCGACTGCAATAGTTTCGAAAACTGATGTCAAGTGGTTCAGTTTCGCTGATTTTTGTCACAGGCCATGTTCGTGATTAAAGCCCTCGAGGGAACCCCAAAAAAAGAACGAGGAAGCTTTCCCAGGATGTCAGTGATTTCCGTTCGAAAACGTCCCAATGGTCTCGTTCTGAGTGCTCAACACTACGATGTCTTTTTTTGGTTCCATAATTTCCCTGGCGACTGAAGCGAAACGCGATTTCCGCTATCAACGTTCCTTGGATATTTATGCATTCGTGCCTATCGAACTCGACTCCAAAAGTATTTCCGATTTCAAGGCCAGTCCCGGAGTCTTGCAGGAAAATCCATTGGCTTGAACTAGGCAAGCGTTACGGGTTTTCCGAATTGTTTCTGCAACGATGGCAACGTTTGAGCCTTTTCGCTCTTCCATTTCACCAACCGTGGCTGATGTCTCGTTTTACTAGTTTTTTGACTTTATGCATATTTTCATCACGAGAAGCTTCTATTGCTCATAGGCTTCTCCTTCAAAAGAATTGCACTCTTCAGAGAAATACCCAACGCTGATCGATCTCTCTCCCTCTTTCTGACTGTGAAATGCATCCATCCCCTATGGAAATGTATATCAATGAGAAATACAAAAACATCCCAATATGTATTGTTTGTGCTTTGGCAAAGACATCTATTTTGTTGTACATATTCTCATCGAGTTTCAAAGCTTCATCTCATCCTTTCACAAGATTCATGTGAGTTCGATATGATCACTTTTTTCTTGCCGTTTTCTTGTTGCTTTTGCTTAACACACATGATCATAGCCTAAGATTCCGGTCCGCTACTGGCTCCCCAAGAAGTGTTTAACCTGCTTTTGATATCGTTGAACTGACCGGAATAGGAGGATAACGGCCCTGATAGCAGTGATTCCGTTTTCATTGCATGAATAAGATGTATAGATCTTTCGGAGGCGAAGGGTACCGTAGTTGAGCAATTGAATGCAGGTTCGCACAGAAAACATCGTAGGCATGGGCTAGACTATTTCCCGGCCAAACTCTCAATTACATGCCTCTGCGACTGCGAATGGAACTTTTTATTTTGCCTTTCTTGAGAACCTTCAAGATTTTCGCCTCATCCCTTGAAAGGGTGGAGGTGGTGTAGTGGCAAGTGGCGTACTCGCATAGTCACAGGTTCGATCCCGGATCGATATCTGCATAGGCTGACCAAGCCTTCCATCTCTCCGGGATCGCTTAGTTGATATCAGACTCATTCGAGAGGATTGACTCAATGAACTGATTTGGGCATCGGCTGGCCATCACAAGTGATTGCATCGGCCACATACGCATTCATAACGCCACTAGGATTCTGGATGGAACTTGAATGCGAGGCGTATCCCTCAGACCAGATTGATCACAGCCCAGAGACCTAATCCATCGCTTTATCCGTTATCATCCTTGGACGGTTGTAATAATGGTTTTTTGTTGAGTAGTCAGTTGAATCGCACACCCTCTTATGGATGGAATAGACCCTAATTGAGATGGCAATGTTCCTGAACAAAAAATGGGTAGGCATTGGAAACTGAATTTGTTTCCTATCCGCATTCCATTAGTCTCCGCTCTTTTCGAACAACGCAGGCAACAAATGGATTCTACAGAAAGGGATGCCCTCAGTTAATTGAGACATGCTGCTTATAACAATTACGATGCACGCGAAGGTCGTAAATCCATTCCGGATTCTATGGAACTGAAATAATCGTCGCCAGCAAAAATGAAAACTTTCAGGGCTTTCTGTCGAAGAAGCTTGAGTTGACCAATTAATTTCTTCGTATTCCTTAAGTTATTTAACATTGTTAAAGGATGAAGGATGAAGTCTTTGGGCGTTTATCGATCCCGTCTGAGGGATGCGCTCCGAATTCGACTTCCATTCAGAATCGTAGTGACGTAATGAGTGCGTATGCGGCTTTTACAATCACTTATGGTGACCAGCCGATGCTCACGGCAGTGTTTTTATCCTCCGAGACGGATTTGGTACTGTTGAGGTGACTCTGAAGGGGCGGAAGGCCTGTTCGGCTTAGCGAATATTGATATAGAAATCGAACCTGGGACCATGCGTGTATGATGGTGCTCCACTTCCCACTACACCGCCTCCGCCATTTTCAACCATGTTACCCTTCACCAAAGCAGAGTTTTTAGCTTTGGACTAGTCCTTTCTGGGATGCCCTTTTGCATTCGACTTCCATTCAGGTTTGTGGTTCGTTTCGAATACCCCTGTGGCCTATGTAACAATCGGCAAACGCCGGGCGACTTTGGTATCGATGGCTAGACTCCATAGGAATGAAAAACCTTGTTGGCCTAAGCTAGTATCAACTAGGATTTGGTCCTGTAAACATTCATGTATTGCTGAACCACATGACACAACTCCATATTGTTCACGCCTGTTCTACAAGTACTTCTCACTGACATTTCATTTCATTACTAAAATGGTAAAACACTTTGTTTCCTTTATCCGATATCGGAGTGAGGCAATATATAATACTAGCAATACAATTCGAAGTTACTCTTAATATTCGAAAAGTTTGTACTTGAGCAATCCCTTTGAGAACCCCGCAATTGAATGCATCTACCACTTGATTACCACGTCACTTTCCCAAAAAAGATTCTATGAGTCAGTATTTCATTGTCGGAAAACAGGTGTGGTACATCGGGGAAGAACCTTGGCGCATGCAAAGCTATTTTGGTATGAGCAAAACTCGATGGGCGTTTATAATATGTGGCATCCACTATGTCATGCCCACCCAAATTGATAAGTCCGAATTTTTCCTGTTTCTCCAAGAATTATTAAAGAATGAGCAGAGGTGGTGTATCGCTAAGCGGTGCACTATCACCCGGATCATCCTGAGATCAAACCTCGTATTGTTGTTAGCCTAGGCTAACCAGACCTCCCGTCTCTCAGTGGTCGGCCTATCGGTACTGGACTCGTCCAGGAGGATAAATGCACTGATTTGTACGTCCACTTGCCACCCCAAGTCATTGTATAGGCCACATACGCATTTAAAGGCACAGTTCACGATAATTTGGAGGTACCCTTTTTATGTAGAAAAACGGAAGTGTTGATGTCAAGGAGTAAATCGATGGCGAAAAAAGCGAGAAACCCGCCTACTTCGAGGCTTTCCGAAAGTAGAAGAAATAGTGGTTGGACGAGATTGCCACGACGGAAAAAACACGGAAGGGGCATTTGGACGAGATTTCAGTTGTTGCAGTTACACAAAGAGCTGACTACATCAAACCAGTACTATATAAAACTGGCATTCACTGTTGCCATAGGTTATTACAAGTTGTTTGAACTCCCTACATGAGAGTCTCTTGAGATAGTGCATCCTCTACAAAGCCGCTGAAACTCGTCCTTGATGGGTGTGGCATTCACACGATACAATCTCAATCTCTTGCCCCTTATTGTGCCCTAACCAGGCGTTTTTCAATCTTATATGGCAAGTATAGGAGCCTCGAATTCAGACTATGAGGGAATCTCAGAAACCATCTTTATCGTGAACTGTGCCGTTAATACGCTACTGTTATCCTGAGTGGAAGTCAAATACACTGGCGCATGACGAAACGGGATCGATCGAATCATGTCCCATCAGATCGAATTATATGTATGACTTGATCCTCCATATTTCAGCCCTAGGGTGGAGGACCGCCGGATGCAGAGAGGAGCTTCAGCAAGGGCAAGGAAACTTTGTATTTTCGGGAATTCTTGAAACTGGGCTTCGTGTTGAGTGAGGGGTCCGCAGAAGACATCCTTAAAATAATCGCATCAAAGAGAACAAGATTGAGAGAAGCCTATTTCTGTAAATTATCGATTGATTCATGGTCCTTTTCGTTCCCCTCCAGGCGAATGGAAGTGGATAAATGTGTCCAAAGGAGTGCTCATCCTGGTGAGCAGTTTTATTGAAAGTCAATTAGGACCTCCGATGTCGCTGGTAATTCACTTCGCTGGAAGCGGAGCTTCGACTGGATAGTCATCCAGCAGCCATAGGACTAGTTGTGCACAACGTCGTATATCCATTCCATGGCTGATGCTCATCGGTTGTTGTTATCGTCACCACTTTTGACTTCGTCCTGAATCTGTGACGAGTTTGGTGGTGCTATTTCTTGCGCAACCTGTCACGGTGAATCAGTCTCAATGAGAAGTCCCCCCTACCCACCATCATTCTGCCTCACATCCTCACTTATCCCGACTGGTACCTGGTGATCCCTTGCATCTACCCGTCACCATCATCGCACTCCATTTACTTTTAATACTACTCAATTACTGATGCTGATCGCTCTGGGAGATTTAATTGATTTGGATCTGATTCTGACTACTCAGACTATTATTGACTTGTTTCCTGTAAGTTCAAGCTTCCATACCGGCTTTCACTCTATCTAGAGGTTTTATTAGTTGTTTATCTGAATAGCTCCCGAGCTGGCTTCTTGGGCTGTCTTCGGGCTTTGTATAGCTTGTGCTTCTTCGATGTGGGAAATTTTCGAAGAGTTTTTTAACATTCCATCAAAGACATCAAAATGATGCGGTCAAGATGAAGGGAATCATTTAGTTCCCATAGCAATCGCATCATGTCTGGGTTCATTTTGTTTTTGCCGAGTTTGAGACTTTGAGAGATTTCAACTCTAGCAGGTTTGTATTGATTTCAGGTGTAGCCAGCTTTAACCATATTGTCCCTTTCCTGGAATCCGCTATATTCTTCCGTTGTTATTTGAAAAGGCCATCAAGAGGCCTTTCCAAATAACAATGAAATGAGAACACCCCCTTTCTTTTGTACTTTTGCAGTTTTTACACCACGACATTCTTTGCGATTGTTCGATTTTGTTTGCCTGCGTCTTCCATCAGAGCTTCATCCCTTCTATTTACATACTATAAAAATTCGATGTTCATTGTTAGGTCACTATGTTAAAGGCACAGTTCACAATAATTCCGAGGTGCCCGTTTTTATTCGAAGAGTGGAAGTATAGTGAAGAAAGCGAGAGAGTTCGCCGATTTCGAGAAAAATATGGCTCCTCGAAAGTAGGGAAAATAGAATTTGAACGAGATTGCCATGACGGAAGTTAAATGGAAGGGGTATTCGGGCGAGATTTCAGCTATTGCAATTGCGCAAACAGCTGACTACATCAAGCCGAAACTGTACAGAACTGCCTTTCACTGTCGCTATGGGTCATGACAAGTTGTTTGAACTTCTTACATGGGTTCTCTTGTGATCAGTGCAGTCTCTACAATGCCGTTGAAACTCGTCCGAGGATACGCACCAGCCAATCTTTGAGCCTTTATAAATCTTGACTAGGCCGTCTTCTGCCGTAATAGGGCCAGATATGTCATACAATGGAACCTATAATTCATCCTATGGAGAAATCTCAAAAACCATTTCTATCGTGAACTGTGCCTTTAAATAGGACTCCTTAGAGATAAGTTCAGTAGACGGAGGTGGTACAATGGCAAGTGGCGCACGCATGGTTCGAGGATCGAATTCCGAACAGTTACTGCCCGGAGACAATGAGGCCTTCCACTTTGGGCCCGGTTCAACAGTGCTAGACTTATCCGGAGAATATGAATCCTGACTTTGGACTAGACTTGACTGAGGAGTAAAAGCCCTAATTTCCCCTTCAGCTGGGCAGCGTAAGTCCTTCTATGGCCCATGTTAGCATTCAAAGCGCTACTGCAATTCCGACAGAAATCCTAAAAAAGCGCATCCCAAAGTGGATTGATAAGCACCAGAAGGCTTTATTATTGTGAAAATTTTATAAAATTCAAAATGTCCTAGGCGGAGTTTGTCCGAATATTTCACTTGTCTATTTCAAGTTTGAAAGAAAGAGGGAACCTGATCCTTGGGAGGGAAACTTCAACTAGCGTGTAGCTGTGAAATTCTATCAGTCAGACTTCTAGCAAACAATGAGCGGTCTTTCTTTCTCGAAATATTTTTGCGCGATAGAATACCTTTCAAAACTGGTGGGCTATTTTTTAACGATATAGGAATTTATGTAAAACTTAGTAGAATTGTAAAACTCAAGCGACTTTCCTGTTGGGCGCAAAACTGATGGCATCCTATGGGAGATTTCATAATAGCAGCGTCCCAGGTTATTCGTAATTGTATTAGAATTTCTGGAAAGAACTGGTGAGATGGGTGTTTACTAACAGCAAGCGATTTACTGGAACCCCGTCAATGACGTCGATGAAGGAGCCGTTCGCTGCCTCGAGTAATAACCCCCGAATTAGAGACAAGGCTCAAGCTTCTCAGAGGTAAAGCAAAAAGTAAGGGAACAGTTTTGGCGTTAATCAATCCCGTCTGAGGGATGCTCACGGCACTCGACTTTCATTCAGAATCGTAGTGGCGTAATGAGTGCGTATGTATGTGGTCTATACAATGACTTGCGGTGGCCAACCGATGTACAAGTCTGTGCTTTTATCCTTCCAGACGAGTCTGGTACCAATTCACCGACCCCAGAGGGATGGAAGGCTTGGTTGGCCTAGGCGGGCATCGATCCGGGATTNTAGTGGAACAGCAAGCTTTCCTCACGTGTCGTGAAGGGATGAGAGGTGACTGGTCGTAACAAGATGCAAAACCCTACGAGAGTGGATCATAGGAAATGTTTTTGAATTTTTGACTTAATAAGAAATAAATGCGCCTGCTTTCATCGAAAATTNGGTATATGAACCCCCTGCCCTACAGACCTTCCTGTCAAGAATTTTTCTGTTTGATCGTTTCGTTAATTTTGTTTCTCTCACCTCTTAATCTCTCTTGTAATGCAGAACCAGCGGCTCGAGCTTTCCTTTGTAGCGCGCCTTTTGAGCGCATTCAATAAATAAATAAATAAATAAATGGAGAATCGTAGTGCTTTTTATATGATCTGGTCTTATCCTTTTCGTCAGATAGAATTCCACTTGTCTGGGTTCCAAATAGTCTCAACCCTAGAGTTTTTTTCATTTACGAAATGTGGATAGTGTTTCCCATTGTTGTTGGTCACTGTTAGTTCCACCGTCGGTAAAAACTTATTTTCAAACAAAATTACATCTAATCAGCCGTGGAAAATGTCTTGGAGCTGATAAATGAGTAGTAGTGGAACAGCAAGCTTTCCTCACGTGTCGTGAAGGGTTGAAAGGTGACTGGTCGTAACAAGATGCAAAACGCTACGAGAGTGGATCATAGCAAATATTTTTAAATTTTTGACGAAAGAAGAAAAAAATGCGCCTGCCTTCATCAAAAATTCGATTTCTGAGTCAAATGAGTGAGGTCATCTTGGTTGATCAGGAATTTAGGTGTCATACTGTGAAAATCTCCAAGTCTCATCACTAAGTAATGAGACAACAACTTGTCCAAAACATCCTGTTCAATTTGGATGATCAATTCAAAAAAAGTAATCAGAGAAGAAATGCGATGATGCCTTTCTATGGCTCATTTTGAAATATGTATTGACGAGTGAATTTCAGAGGAGCTCAATGGCGTTAATGAACTTAAAATTGGTCTTTCNAGGCAAATGTAATGAGCACGACATATCGTTATATTCTCGTACTACATTTTCTGACTGTTTTCATCGAATGCTGGAAGTTGTTAACGCAATTTGTTTTGGCGTATGAATTATGTACAAAACACTATGGATGCTTATCGTATGACTACAATTCATTTTTTGCATTTTACCGTATCCGTGGAGTAGCCATAAAAATATTTGGCATCATTGACGCTGCTACGTACGTGGCTACCACGCCACCAATTATTCAGGTTTTTAAAGGCACAGTTCACGATAATTTTGGGTAATCCAGATCATGACGAAAAATGGAAGATAAGTTGGAAAATAGTGCGATGAATGTGAAGAAACTGCGTGAATCGGTGTTTCCAAAGTGAAAAAAGGCTTCGAAAAATGTTGAAAAAGGGCTGGACGAGAATGTTGCCAAAGAAATGAAGAAATCGTTAGTATGGGGGCTGGACGAGAATGAGGCCGGAAAAATGAGGAAGAGTGGGGCGTTCGTACGAGCTGCACAATGTGTCTTACTGAGTGCGTGTGGGTCCTGGTGCAAATAACAGAGTATGGTAAGCAAAAATTCATTCACTCATAAGCATAAGTAAACAAAAAACCCTAGTAACAGCAGAGGTAGCTCACCTTTTTCAGCCTCATGGAGTAGGAAATTAAATAAGGGATCGCGGCAGCAAAAANCCGGGATTCGAACCCATGACCGTGCGCGTGATATAGTGCGCCACTTACCACTACACCACCTCCGCTTTTCAGGGATACGGTCCAAAAGTGTAGGGACGTCAAGCTGAGACCTAGATGCTTCAGTCACGAACCTCACCAGTAGGGGAAGGGCTCTGAATTGGCAATGACCTCGAGGCTTTAAGGAGAGAAAAATCGGATTCTCGGAGAGCAAAGTTCTTCATTTTGTGTAAAGACAGTCATTATTTACAAATTGCTCATTTTAAATCCTACTCGTCTGAAGCGAAAGGACTTCTGAGGCCTTTTCATGTGACCAGTACTCTCTAAGCAATTCTTCCGTCGCGAGTCGCGAGATTATCTCTAGAAAGGCTTCCCCACGTGTAATCCATTCATAGCTGGACAAAGCTGCTCATTTTGTTCTTGATCGGGCTTTCTTCTCCCTTGCGTTATTTCTACACTGATTGCGAGACAGTCATCCTCTTTTGAACAACGGGACTTGCCCTGTTTTATTTCTATCAGGGCATTTCGCGTATTATCTTCAATTAAGATGAGGTGTTCTTGATGATGCCTCTCACTATTTTCCTTGGCTTTCTGTGAACAATAGATACAGGCTTAAAGGTGTGCTTTTTAACAACCCGATCCTCTTCCCCAGTGGATGTCTAAAATATCGCAGACGCAGTTTTCAGTTGTTTGCAAATCGTGTGGGTATTGAAAATATTACCGTTCTCGTTATTAGCACCGTCCAGTTTTGTACGAACGCGACAACACTGCTGAAATGAGGATGATAACATAGGCTCACCCTAAGTTCCTTTCCGCAGAGTAGGGCTACATTCCATGGCTTCTGCTCATGGGCTGCCTAACTGTAGATTGTTGACCTGCAGATAGACTGTAGATAAACCTTGCCTGTCTGCTTCATCTTTTCCTTAAAGTTCTTTAGCATCGTAGATTCTGAAGGGTACTTTTGGAATCTGCTCCCCATCTGTGCTGTGTTTACTTGGGCTTTTACTCGCTGTCTGTTTGGCCGTCAACAGCTTAGGTCCCTACCTGGACAATCACAATTTGTTCAACGCAGTCTTCATGCGACTCTGGACTGGTGTAATCGAAACCTTTCTTCTCTTGGTATACATGTATCTGATTTTTTCTTCGCCTTCATGAAAGTTTGGTGATAGTGCAAGGTGGCGCCGTTACCGCCAATATGGTGTAGGGAAGAATCCCATTCCGACACAGAGTCAATCATCCGTTCATGCTCACGTGATCATCTGCTCACAAGGCTGGTCTGGGAGGGTAAAGCCAATCACCTGTACAATAGCTGGAACTTGTATTTCGTTGTCTTCTTCACCTTAGCCTCCACACCGCCGCAGAGTCCGCTGTACGTCCTTCTATCCACTGCATTTCTGCCATTTCTTTGTTTCAGAAAAGGTCTAGACAGAGGCTGTTTTCATGGCCGCCCTTTCGTCTTTTGCCTGATCCGACCCAGTCGCTTCCAGTCGCAAGCCTATTCGAAATTACTAATTTCAACGGAATGGAGATTTCGTTCGTATTTTCTATTTGCAGGACATCACTCACTTCTGGAGAGCATGGTGAGCCTCATCACTGTCCCCCGTTAACCGTTCTTCGAGCGCCTTGGAGCACCGTCGGTGGCGATGCTTTCCCCACTTCGTCTTCCTCCGTCAGCAACCAGGTCGCTCCCTAGATATCGGAAGACCTGTAAAACTTCAATTTTCTATGGTGGTCTAAGATTGGTTCTGCACTATCCTCTTCCAGAGCTGGGAAACTTTTTTTTTCGTATTCAATCTGCTCTCCGCCATACCTTTCTGCCATTTCTGCAGCTTGCTGTAGCGTTCGTCCCAACGCTTTCACTATAGAAGCGATGTCATAAATTAGAGGATTGTCTTCATTTGTCCATACAGGACCCTGTGGCTCACTGTGTAGAGCGAAGTCCTGTTCAGATGTTACTACTTCATAGAATTAAAATTTGTGGGAAAACTCACATCGAGGAGGAATTCCATCGTTGTCAAAAACTTTGTCATTCGTTCATTCCATTCCTTATTTATCCTTATTTATTACTAAGAGTCGTGATATTCTTCCCAGGTTAACTGGCCAAAGTGTAGGTGCTCGACTATACATGTTTCTGTGAGAGAAAGGAGGGGGGAGGGAAAAGAATTTCTTTTGCTTCCTGAGGAAAGTCAACAAAAAGGTAATTCATACTCATGCTTGCCCATTCTTGTTTTTTCTCTCGCTTTGAAGCACTGAATTATGAGTTTCTCGAATGGTGTTCGAACGAGCTTATCATCCTTCCTTTTGACCATCCGATAGCCCCAGATGGAAGTGATTGAGATCCAGGACGGCGCACAAGTGATCAGTCACACTGATTATGCGGCCCCAGGAGCTACATCTTAGGCGTTTTCTTATGTTTTGAGGGTGAGAAAAGCTTATTTACTAATCAATTTTCTAACCCTTCTGCCACCACTCACTTTGTAGAAGAGCGGTCAAAGGGTGATTCCAAATTGTTTTAGCTTCTGTAACTTTTGGACTTCTACAGGAAAGGAGTAAAAGTACCTAACAGTTTTGTCTCAAAATGAGCTGATAAGTCCTGATAAGGAACCTCAGTAGGCTGAAACCACTTATATGGTATAGTGACAAGGACCGATCAAACTCAGTACCATACAACGGGAACAAACTATGTCTCAGAGGCACAGTTTACACGATAATTTTGGGTAGTCCAGATTATAACGAAAAGTGAAAGGTAAGATGGAAAATAGTACGATGAAAGCGAAGAAACTGCGTGAATCGGTGTTTCCAAAGTGAAAAAAGGCTTCGAAGATCGCTGAAAAGGGGGCCGGACGAGAATGTTGCCAAAGAAATGAAGAAGAATGGGGCGTTTGCAGGAGCTACACAATGTGTATCGGTGCGTACGTGTGGGCCCTGGTGCGAATAACTGATTACGGTAGGCAAAAATTCATTCACTCATAAGCAAGGTTAACAAAAAACCCCTAGTGAAAGCAAAAATAGCCCACCTCTTTCAGCATCTCGGGGTAGAAAATTAAATTAGGGATCACAACAGCAAAAAGAATAACAGAGAACATAAGAATAAAAGGAAATCATCGCCTCATCACTCGGCGATCAGCTGATTGTGTGTGGGTCCTAGAGCGAGAATTTGCAATCTTTGTCGTCCAGACACTCGTTTGACGCGACATCGATCACTATGTCTCAGAGGCACAGTTTACACGATAATTTTGGGTAGTCCAGATTATAACGAAAAGTGAAAGGTAAGATGGAAAATAGTACGATGAAAGCGAAGAAACTGCGTGAATCGGTGTTTCCAAAGTGAAAAAAGGCTTCGAAAATTCGTTAAAAAGGGGGCTGGACGAGAATGAGACCAGAAGAAGGGTTAGGCGTTTGGACGAGCTAAAAAATGTGCCTCACTGCGAATAACAGACTACGGTAAGCAAAAATTCATTCACCTATAAGCATAAGTAAACAAAAAAAAATTTCTAGTTACAGCAAAAGTGGCTCACCTTTTTAGCCTCTAAGAGTAGAAACCAATTAAGGGATTGCGGCAGCAAAAAGAATAACAGAGGAAAAACAATGAGAGAAAAACATCGCCTCATCACCGAGCCATCAGAAATTTGGGAGTTTCGACTAATGGTTTATTTCCTCTAATCTAAGTTGAGATTAGTCTGAAAACCGCACCAGTTTTTTCACTTATCCTTTCCAGAAAGGGTGAAGGGGGTGCTGTGGCAAGTGGTGCACTATCACAGAAGAGTCCCATGGTTCATCCTTCATGAAGGGTGATATGGTTGGAATTAGCGGAGGTAGTGGCAAGGGGTGCACTATACCCACGCATGGTCACAAGTTCGAATCCGGGATGATTATCCGCCTAGGCCAACCAAACCCAGCAATCCTCCTGGGCCGTTTGATTGGTACCAGACTTGTCCGGTAGAATAAAAGCACTGATTTGTACATCGGCTGACCACCTCAATTCATTGTATAGGC